>JBBIGA010101647.1:0-10938 GCA_037576975.1 Alestes dentex | reverse complement strand
ACTGAAATCAGAGTTTACTGATACACTCTGAGTTCTGAGGGTAAACACCGGTTCTAGACTGTTTTACACCGGTTATAGTTCTGAAGGTGACGTTGTACAGCTTACCAAGTTTAACAAAGCAGCATTAAAAAATGAGAAACATTTACATCTGATGTCTAGAAACAGTACATCACCCGTTAAGGCCGTATCTACCTGAGGGCCTGTGCCATATTCCTAATGAGGCTCCAGGAGCCATACATGGGTTTTTTATGTGCATGTGAATAAAGCAGCCTCAGTTAACTCAAAATAAACGTAGTTAATATTTCATATTACTAAAAATCCCTGCGTGGCCCAATCTCCCAATCTCATTGGTGACAGAAGCCCCTGCCTCTGTGACAACATGAGCATTTCAGTCTTCAGCATCAGATTTCTGAAAGGTTATCCAGGCATTTTCTTTTTGTTGGCCCTTAAGTGAGATATCCTCATGTTGCAGGCCAAGTGTTGGGTGGTTATTTGGTAGGGCATCATCAACCAAGAATCACACCCAACTAATTTTACTATATGCTTCTGTAGCGGTTAAAAACTCCAATTCTTTCTGCATTTGAATTCATCACTTGCTGCATTTTAGGGGTGAGCTCCTTGTTGTGGGAGGATAAAAAAAGCAGACAATCTGGTAAGTCTTTGGCATTTTGCTTCCTTCAACGCTCAGAAAACCATTAAACTGTACTTTTTTTTAATATAAATGCTGTTAATTGGGTGGTGCACCTACTTCATTACTCCTACTTTAGTAGGAGTAATAGTGCCCAGTGTGGAGACGTCCCCGCTCCTCTGGGCCTTTTGGATGCCCCACAAATGAGGTAGTTTTGGGGCCTGCGTGTGCTGACACCAAATTGTTTCTGAACTATGTCTGCTTCTCATAACTTTGTTGCCCATAGTAAGAGTTTCACTGCCAAGATTAAGACCACCCAGCATACGTCAAAAAGGAGAAATCAGTCATTTCATGGACACGGGAAAGTTATTCACAGGTCTTACAAAAATATACTGTACATGAAGATTTTGTGCCTTAAAAGACCAGCAAAGACTCAAAATTGCAGGACTACATCATCGGTCCACTGAGGACTGATATCATTCATTAACGTGAATAAATGCCCCAAATGGTTGCCAGTGAGTTCAAATTTAGACTGTAAAGTGTGTTTAGTGAGTGTGTTGTGTGTGTGTGTGTGTGGAGTGTCTGAGCGTGCATTTGCGTCTCTCTCTTCCAGTTTTCACTCGGCAGCTTTGGCTTGTTTAAGGTAATTTATGATTTGATCCGTCTGGACGTGTCTTGATACAGCTGGACGCTGAAACTGGTCTAGGGAGGGAAATAAGCTGAAATCAGGAAATGTAGGCCGGCGCAGCTCGGTTTACTCTCGATATTCCACTGCTGGGTTTCTGAGGGTTTGTGGCATAGTTTGTTTGCTGAAATTTTTCCACAGTTTAGAGCAAACGTTCAATTTATGTTCTTGCAGCGTGAGGCCTCATTTCAAAACCACACACACAAGCATAATACCCAACACTCTCCATGAAGGTCCATTCCTGCATTCATTCCTACCCTTACCTAATTTATCAAACCAAAAAAATCATCGGTCAAAACTTTTCCAGGTGAATGAGTGATATCACTGTTGGAAGAGAAGCTCTGATTCACGGCCCTGAAACTTGATGCCACTGCTTTAATTTGCTATTGTTTCTTGTCTCTCTAATAAACCTCGTCCCAGAAGATCCACACACCCAATAGATATTCTTAACAGCGCTTGACGTCTTTAAATTCCTCTTTATTTCCACTGGCAGTGAGATGCCAGTGCTTCATTTAGCAGTTGGAAGAACCGAACGTCATTCTCTAGACTGTAAAACCCATTGGTGAACTGTTGGTGTGACTATAGCCCTAGCTGTTAGAGCTAGGCCTTCAGATTGGGCCACCTCTACTATACTGAGATTTCTACATCTACATTTATGGCATTTAGCAGACGCTCTTATCCACAGCGACGTACATCAGTGCTCAACTAGTCCACATCTGTTCTTCATATCCATAAAGACAGACTCAAATCAACATCCGCCATTCAACCAAGTTACTGCCAGCTACGTTACACACCTGAACAGATCCTGTAGAAGAAAAGTCAGAGGTTAAAGCATAATTAAGGAAAGCAAGGAGTTAAGAGGGTAAGTGCCCAAATGTGTGTTTTTTTTTGTTTTTTTTAATATAAATTTAGGGGAAAAGAAATTAGTAAGAAATAACAAGAGGCCTAGTTAGTCACCAAGATGCTCCTTGAACAGGTGAGTCTTCAGACGACGCTTGAAGACGGTGAGGGACTCCACAGATCGGATCAGAAGGGGGAGTTCCTTCCACCACTGGGGGCCAAGACTGAAATAGTATGTTTCTAATAGTTTCTAATAGCATGTTAACACTAAGCTAACTCTGGTGCACAGGAACATATTTTGACTGTTCTAATTTAAACACAGACATCTGGGAGCTTGTTAAAGTTATTTCCATTTGTGTTTTAAGCTTACAGACAGTACACCATATAGTTTCAGCCTTTTAGTTTTAGCAGTTTCAGTTTTATAGTGACTCTTTCAGTAAAGTGACTCTTTCAGCCACAGAACTGATCCATTTCAAACAACTGATTGAAACCTGGTTAGACCATAGCTCTACAGTTAGTGAGATATCTAGAACCACCAGAAAGCCTAGAATGCTCATGGAATTGAAAAAAACTTAATTAGCCATTTCCAGTCTCACTCCTTCATTATGCTGGTAGGTAATTAAGCTGATGTTATTTCAGCAAACCCTTATAAAATGAATTCTAAAATAGAAGCTGGCTCATGAATGCCTCATTCTGATACAAAGTGTAGTAAACTGGTCATGTAATATTGTCTGGTAACTTTATTCTGAAGGTCTGATGGTTTCTCAGTAAAATCAACTTTAACTGCAAGATGTAACTCAAGCTAAAATAAAATGAAATAAAAAAAAAACAAAAAAACATTTTCTATCATGATTATTGTGGTTTATCAAAATCCACAGGTTTGTAAATGAATATTTATATATACTCATATATTTATGCCAAGAAAGAATTACATTTTAATCACAGTTTTAGAAAAAAATCATAAGGAAACGTAGGCATTTTGCTCGCTCCGTAGAACTCTGCTTTATGTAAAGTTATTTTTAGGCAAGGACCTGACATCCTGAAACCAGGAGAGTGTGAGAGCCTCCAGATACATAAATGTGCAAAACCTCAAATTAGCATAACTGCATTTAACCACATTAGCACAAGCCTGAAAATGCCACCACTGCACAGTGACAGCCCCTGTCCAGTCAAGGCCTTCCCAGAAACCCCTCTCTCGCCCCTCTCCGCCACGGAAAAAACACCTTTCACCACTCCGTTCCATCGAAGTGACCAGGCTCAAACACTGCCTGGTGCTAACGTCCATTAGATCAGACCACTTGGGCAAACAGGCCTTGGCGGTGGACTCCAGCAGCTTTGACTAATGTCTCTCAGTAGGAGCTAGAGGAGTGAAGGTGTCATCTTTGGCCCTGAAGGGTGAGCTCTCTCGCCTTGCGTCTGACCGGAGTGAACGGGGCCATTTTGTGGCGTCTGAATGGGAGCGAATGGGCTCTTTTTCACAGCCTCTGCCCAGTGGAAAAAAGAGCACAGGCGTGAGGCACTCTGCTTCAACCTGCACACACAGAGCTGAGTCTGTGGGAAAGTGCTGCTGGGAAGTCTTGCCCAAACCCAACCAGGCTTGGGCCCAGTGCCCGGAATACCTTGCAGTGTCGAGACCCCCTAAGCAGCAAAGCCCATGGCCTTTTCTAGATACTAGATACTAGTGAGGAGTTTTGTGTGATATTCACCCACCTGACCCGGTAAGAGAGCCGACCTGCCCGGTCCAGCCCGAAAACATATTCCCAAACCTGACCCGACCTTGACCTGTCATAGAAAACTCCCACTGTAATGTATCTTCAGCCCAAACAGAGAGTCGAGCTTGTACTTCATCCACTTCCCAGTTGTTGGTTTGTGTCTCCATTGTTGTTATTTGTGAGGACAGTAAATAAACAGTGACCACTTTCCATGAAACATTTCGACCAATCAGAAAGCAGTGATGCAGTCAGCTCGGCTGGCCCTGGCATCGAGCAGCTCGGGTTCGGCTCGGGTTCGGATCTCTTCATCTGTGTGGAAAATCATTTGTTCATGGTACAGCATGGTTCCTTGTGCCAGTGAAACAGCACCATGATTAATTTATAGTCACTTTTTGACCTGCCCTGCCGGCATTCATGAAATATTGACCCGCCCTGCCTGGCCCACGGTTGGTTGCATTACTACTAGCTATACTCACCAGCTAATGCTAGCTTGGTTACCACGGTCATGGTATGAATAACATGTCACAAGCTAAGCTTTTAGCTAAGCTAGCTAGCTACAGTCACCACCTGGTGTTACCTCATTTACCAACAGCATGGTAGAAGTAGCTAGATAGGGTTCTTGCTGAACTTTCTAACTGCGGTCCCAACTAGGAAGACCAAAAAGACCAGTGAGGTAATGTTACATACAATGAAAATGGAGTAAAAATGTGATGGCAGGTTACCTCACTGCAATTTTTAAGAAAAAAAGCTGGTGAAGATTGTCCACCCTCATAGATGATCAAGATGTACCAGTCTGCGTTTCATTGGTGCAAACATTTCAGTGGTGCAAACTAAACCACCATACGAAGACCCTTGTTCTACACTGACTTCAGGACAGCTCACACCCCACATAGAAAGCAAGACATCCTCATGAAGCCAAGTCATACTGTAAATGGAAAGTGGATATATTCACTTGAAGAATATTAAATGACAAAAAGTGTCACATTTTTAATTCTATTGTTTATGTTGCTTCTACTTTCTTCTCTTGTTCTGTCCACTTTACTACTGTAACAATGCAAATTTCCCAGCCGTGGGACTAATAAAAGGTTATCTTGTCTTAGAATACCCATTTCCTCTTGCTGTATTTGTGCAAATGGGAAACCAGAATAGTGGGATTTTTAATATTATTTTCAGGTTTAGGTTGTGAAAGTGATGTTGTTCTCCTCAGAGCTTCAGTTGTTAGAAGACAGTGAGGGTCTCGGCAGTTCTAGCAGTCACACGAATTTTGTTCCACCACTTCAGAGCCAAAACTGAGAGGAGTCTTGATGCATATCTGTGACTTTTGACCAGAGGTGGACCGAGCCAGGCTGTGCTTGGTGCCCTAAGAGGCTGTGCCCTGTTGTTTGATGGCTGATGGGCTTTTCCAAACTGATCAGGTTGGCCTTGTCTGTGTGTTCAGTTCTCTAGAGCAAATCCAGGATGTTTCATTTATTGCACAATTGAAAACACTTCCAAATGTTGAAATGAGGGTTTAGATGAAGCCACCTGCACACATGTCCAAAAAAATTGCTCACATGTGCGTACACTGACATTTAGCAGTTGCTTTTGATGTGTTTACTTACCAGACTGGATCCTGTTGAACAGGAGCACTGCTCAGCAGGGGGGCAAGTACTTTAATCTTCCTTCATGCGTCTTTGATTAAATATGAACCCACCGTCCGGTCTGTTTGAGATGATCTCCCTGATCTGCCTTCGAGGCCACGGTGCTTTGTTTTCCTAAGTCTCCGAAAGCTCAGATGCGGAGGGACACTGAGTATCAGAAACAGGAAATGGAACACGTTCCTTTTCAAGGCAGCGAAGATTTATTTTCTTTGATTGCTGGGCAGACAAGTCTGAGAGTGGGAACCAGTCCAGTCATAACTTATACAAGAGCTCCAGACTGACTGGCAGCTTTTAATAAGCAATGAGGAATTCCAGAGACTTCCGTTCATATGTTAAGAAAGTTTAGTTGAAGGGCAAATTTGACTTATGAACAATAAATACACCAACGTTAAAATTGATTAAAATCAGATAATAGTACGATCATGTTATTCTCTTTTCTAAATGCAACAGCAGGCCAGAATAACTTCCCATCACAGTCCATCATCACTTACTCTTGTGTCAGCGCTTCCTGATGAGAAAAGTGAACACGGCTGGCTGAAATTCTAATTTCATTTAAACCAATAAAGAGATCAATCCAACTGATTAATCACCTTCACTTTAAACCATTAACCGGAAACCGGCAGTCAGCTCCAAAATTGAAAATTTCCAAAACTCACTCCGTCCAAAAGTATTATTTTTCCGGAAAGTCGCGTGTTACTTGTTTTACCTATTAGAAAGCAATTCTTACAGGAAGTGATTTTTTAAATTGAAATTTTACAGTTACTTGTCATTTTTCAATGCCTGTTTCTAAAGTGCAACTCCTGCACATTTTAGTTTGGGCAAATTTGTTTAAAAGATATAATGAAAACAGTTTTGAAGTAAATCGATATTCAATGTCACAAAAATATGTAAGTTTAATATTTATATATGTATGAAAATATGTATAAGTTTAATATTTATATCCGACTACATGACACAGCATAAAGTCAATGACTTCAAACTGCACAAAAATTGTAAACATACTTCTGTCTACAAGTACTGGTGAAGATACAGTTTTCAGTTCAGTGGACTGAGTGAGTTTTGGTCAGTTATACTACTGCACATAAAGAGGAAATGTAAAAAGGTGTCTATAGTCTACAAAACTATAGCCTCATGCTTATAATTTGTCCACTGGTAGGACGATGAGAAGGTTAAAGCTGTGGCGGACCGCAAAGAGAACATGTTTATATGTTACTCCCAGTCACGGTGAGAAGGATGGTCAGAGAGGAAAAATGGTAGAACTTTAGAAGTCCAGATCTTCAAAATTACAATTTTGCTTATTGCCATGCACCTCAATGCCCATAAACAAATTGATTGGTGTGTCAGAGTAACAAACACTCAAGGTGGATTTGGCATGAAGAGCACATCATCCTCACTTTCAGGTACGATTGAGGATCAGTGGTGTCTTGGGGCCAGTTTTCTAATGAAGAACCTTGTTAAGATACATGATATCATGTATTTTATTCATTAGCAGATGAAAAGATGGCTGCCAAAACAAAAAAACTGGGTCATTGCTGGAGGGCTGAAGCTGAAGAGGAGAGTTCAAGTGGTTTAATGGTCCCTCCCACTTTTTTAAAACACTATAAAAGAAGACTCATTGCTTTAGTCTGGCAAGAGGTGGATGCACAGTAATAAATGCGGAGGTGCTGAAAGTGACAGTATGGAAATCTTCTTCTGAATGGTAAATGTGTATTCCATATATGAGTATAAAAAAAACAAAACACAGAAGTTCAGTAAAGGTTTAGATTTGCTTTGCATTTATCGTGAATGAGACAAAATATAAACAACAAATGTTGGGCTGCCCTCCTGTTCAAAAACAGGAATTAATGTTTCCCATAATATGAAACCAGTCTGGTGAAATAAACAAATAAAATAATGTAAATTCTGAGCATTTTCACAGGATTTGGGTAATTAGTACCACACTTGGAAGCTGTAATTAAAAATGTTAGATGAGCTGATGATGAACAGAGAACATCACACTCTAATAACAGTCATATCCGAGGGTAGATAACTAGAGAAAAAACGTATAGAAATATAAAATAACAATATATCATTTATCACTTAAAGGGCACATATCATGGAAATGTCCTCAATTTTTCTTTAAAATTTTAATGTAGTGTGTAATCATTAATGTACTGTTCACTCCTCAGTCCATGCAGTCCACTTATGTAAAACTAAGCTTCAAAAACAGCCCAGTTTAAATTCAATGTTTTTGTGAGGTCACAAAAACCAATATATAATGAATGTTTCAGTCTGGACTGAGATTTGAAAGAGGCAGTCGATTTCGAAACAGTTGATTTAGAATCAGTTGATTTAGAAACAGAGGTAAAGTGAATTATGACTGTTTTTGTACATAAATCTAAACAAATGTGATAGACCTCAGGGCAGAATAGAAAAAAAACTAAAAACAAGCGGGACATGAGATATTTCATAAATTCTTGGTCTCATAATTCCAGTATTGAGTATAAAATCAACCACATACATGTTTGTGGTGACATTTAAATCCACATTGTTTGTTATTATTAAATTATTGAAAAATGTTAACATACCAAATAATTCAAAACTTTTTAACACTAATATTAGACTAAATGTGTTTCACCCCTTCCAGACCAAGTTAATGAGATCCATGGAAATCAATGCGCTAGCGCCACCTGGTGCTACAAGAAGATGCTCGCGGAAACATTTCGTCCCAGATGCTGATTTCTTAGTAGATGATAAATAACAGGAACATTGACCTGAAAAACCTTTTGAAGGCCTCTGTGATGAAGTGAGGAGAATGTGAAGTGTAGTCAAAGAGAAGGCCAGTGTTTTTTGAGCTAATGCAGCTTGATGGCTCGAGGTTTTGAGGTTCTGGCGAGGGTTTGTTTGGCCCTACAGCTCTGAAGGTGGTGAAAGGAATTTCCTCAGCCAGCCCTCCAAACCGTTCTCTAATCCTGACAGAGCTCTCAGCGCTTTACAGGGAAACACGGCGCGTCACCCACGAGCCTCTGGGACAAAACCCAAGCCATAACAGACGAGGTGGTACCTGTCAGTTCTGTCAGTGGGCTCCAGCTCCATGGCTCAGCTCACACTGAGGGATCTTCTTCTGATTCAGAGCAGAAGTGATGAGCATGGCAGTATATCCAGGGCTGATGAGGTGAAGAGATGGTAGAAAAATGTGGAACAAATCAGACATTTTCTACTACTACTAGAATAGCAAAAAAAGGAATGGTATTAATAAACTATACATATAGAGAGAGAACCCCCCCCCTTTGATAAAACTGAGAAACTGTCCTGAAACGTAAGTGTTTCCTCGAATTGTGAGTCACTTTGCATAAAAGCAAATGAATGTAAAATGTAATGTAAAATATTACATTTACAATGAACTTAATAAAGTTACACTGAACTTATTTTCATACACTAAAATAAAATGTAGAGTATGAAAATAAAAGCAGTTATCAAAAATATTGGAACCCCTAGAATTTCTTGTGTGCTAAAAATAACTGAAGCGTGTTCCCTTTCGAATCCAGCTGTTCTGTATTACTCTCTGTCCAGCTGAGTGTTTAGGAAAGTAATCTATGCCTTCGTGTTACGCTGGGGCATAAATATGAGGAGACACAAGCGCTCAACTCCATTCACCAGCACAGGGAAGACTAAATGAAATAAAAGTGTGTTGAACTTGATAGCTTGATGAGTAAAGTGGCCCCTTATAGTCATGTATGAACACAGCACAGCACACAGTGTGAATTTCTTTCTCTGCATTTTACCCATTTAACCCATTCACCAAGTGAAGCAGGGGGCTGCCACCAACGAGGGGCGCCGGGGAGCAGTGTGTGGGGACGGTACCTTGCTCAAGGGAACCTCAGTGACTACACTAGTAGTGTTGGGATTCAAACCCACAACCTTCTGATTGCAGGGCTTCTGTTGAAATAAGGATGGTTATACAGAAAAGAACCTCCTGCCCACTGCTGAGGATCCTCACTCTTCGGTGCAATGAGGATCTGTGATGTTTTGGGGCTGTTTTTCCTCCAAAGGCCCTGGAAACCTATCAGGATACATCATGGACTCTGTGAAGTTCCAGGAAATGTTAAATGAAATGAAAAGCTAAATCTGGGTTGTGGCTGGCAGGACATTGATATAAAACATGTGTCCAAGTCCACACAAGATGCCTGAGTGGCACAAAATCAAGCTTTTGATCTGGCCATCCCGGGCCCTTTTCCGCGTGAGACTGAGCTGTTTAACAACGAAGACATTTTTTCATGCTCTTGTTTTGTCTCAGTTTTAACAAGGGTGCCAATAACTTTCAAATAATTAGCAAAAAAACAACATGTGGAGCTGTTGAGGATTTTAAAAAGTGAGAGAGCGTTGCATAAATGAACACAAAAACAGCACGAAAAGGAACATGGAAAGGGAAACATTATTATAAAATACTGCTACAGTGATAAAAATGGTTTAATTAGTCAATAGTAATAATAAATAACTACGTGTGTATATAGAAATGGAAAATACATAGTGACATTTTTAGATAAAAGACTGTCCAAAAGTTTGGAATCATTTGTAATGATTGGAATTTATTTTAAAAATATAATACTCTGTTTAGTCCTGTGTTTGGTAAACCCCTCTTCCCCTGACCTGCAACATCACCAGTTGTGGACAGGTTTTTATCGCTGAGAGCATCTGCCAGATCCTGTAAATGTAAACATTACTGTGGCAGATGTTTAAAAAAGCAGGACACGTTCTGTTGCGTCTCAATCTACACCACAGTGTTGGACCAGTAGATGGAGCTGTTCTCAAGGATTTGTCATTTCTAGTATCGAAACTGGGGGGGGGGGGTGCCTTTGGATCCAAACACGCCTCAAAAGGGCTAGTAGTAAATGCCTTAGGGCAGAGTTCTTCACTCCTGGTGTCTTTGGAGTCGTAGCACAGCGCTGTTAACTTCCCTACTGTTTGTGTTCCGGCTCATGAAAGTAAACCTCTAATTGGTTTAAGTAATTTAACCCAATGTGTGTTCACTCGACACTTTTTTAAATTGTGTTTTTGAGCCTATTAGGCCACAGTTCGGCCTCATCATAACACAAGCAGGCCTGTACTGAATTCTACAGTCTAACAGTGACCTAGACCAGTCTAGTAATGAAAATGGTTCCTGCGCTTAGTCAAATGTACTACAGATAAAGATATATTTTGGAAAATAAAATGATTCAGTATTCAAATGTTTGAGGAACAGGCCATTTATTCAAGCCAACTGCTGACGTTTCTATAAAACACGATCTACAGTAAAGCTGCAGTGCATGGAGATATGAATCTGCAAAACCACACGTCTAAACCTGGGGTTATCAGATTCTGTCCTCTGCCATCCAACCACACACACACACACACTCTCTCACACACACACACACACACACACACACACACACACACACACACACACACACACAC
>JBBIGA010101636.1:0-10938 GCA_037576975.1 Alestes dentex | reverse complement strand
CCTGTTACTTTTCTATGATGACATATCATAAAATATCATACAAAAAATAAAATAAATAGCCTGAGATGGCACCATAACATTTATTGTCACTAGGATGTCTTCTTTCCAGAGAAAAAAATGATTTTCTATTTAAAATTTTCAAAGTTGAAAATGTACCGATTTCGTGGAATGACCCCTGAACAAAAAGAGAATGAATGGTGCATTACATGGACAAAAGTATTGGGACACGCCTGTTTTTCAGGGTTTGGGCTGGGCTCCTTAATTCCAGTGAAGGGTAATCTTAATGCTTCAGCATACCAAGACATTTTGGACAACGCAATGCTTACTGCCTTGTGGACAGAGTTTGGGGATGAACCTTTTTTGCTCTAGCGTGACTGTACCCTAGTGCACAAAGCAAGGTCCAGAAAGGCATGGCTGGATGAGTTTTCAGTCAAGAACTTAACTGGCCCGCACAGACCTCAACCACATCCAACACCTTTGGGATGAACTGGAACGGACACTGAGAGCCAGGCCTCGTCCAACATCAGTACCTGACCTCATAAATGCTCTACAGAATGAATGGGCACAAACTCCAACAGAAACTCTTGAAAATCTTGTGGAAAGCCTTCCAAGAAGAGTGGAAGCTGTGATAACTGCAAAAGTTGACCAACTCCACATTAAAGTGCGTGTATTTGAATGCAGTGTCATTAAAGTCCCTGTTGGTGTGAGGCGTCCCAGTACTTTTGTCCATGTAGTGTAAGGGGCAAACCCCTGTGAAATTCAAACTTTGCACGGTGCTCGCGCTCGACGTTGCTAGGTAACGGAGCGTGGGGAGGCGTGCACGCGCCTCCTCCTCCCAGACTTTGTTGTGTTTCTGAGTCTGGACTCATTCAGAGCGAGAAATGACTGGACTGAACACACTAAGGATGGATGCAAATATCGTGGTGCTGGGAACAGATAATGTTGGCAAATCAGGTGAGTTTTATTTTGCAAGATACAGCAACTCTTTTTTAAGATAAAACTTAGGAAAGTTCTTGCCTCAGTAGCATGCTCAGTGCAATAAAGAACAAGATAATAGGACAACAGAAAAAAAAAATATATAGACAATAAACAACAGTGCAACACAATGATAAAAACTTTAGTGTAGGAAATTCTTGCCTCAATAGCATGCTCTGTGCAATAAATAAGATTTAAAGATGAGACAATAGAAAAGAATAAAAGGACAATAAACAACAGTGCAACACAATGACAAGAGAATTAGTGTAATATATAACAGAGTAACACTGACTTTTTTTTTTCTTTTTGCTGTGTGTTAAAATTTAGTGTGCTGTACCAGCACATCAGTAGGGCAAAATGACTTAAGAAAGTGGCTTAGTGTTACTGCAATAAAAATAACATTTTGTAACATTCAATCAATCCACAGATTAAACAGTTGAGTGGTATGTTGCACTTATTCAGAACTGAGTAATGCCTTAAACTTAAGTCAGGAATTATACATTCTTACAGGTAGAAGGGATTTCCCATATTATTCCAGTGGTATGAAAGGATTACATCTGTTGTTCTTCCAGGGCACAATCTGTCAGTTCTAAATCTATTACTATTTTTGCACCAACTGACCGAAGACTCTTTTGTTTTAGCTCTTACTGTTCGTTTCCTTACCCGAAGATTCATCGGGGAGTATGGAGATATTGGTAGGTTCCTCCTTCCTGAGACTAACTGTGTGATTTGCTTCATTTTGAGGACTGAGCCTTGTGATAAATTTAAGACTTTCTGGGTTTTCCACAGAGTCCATCTACACTCACAATATTATAGTGGATGGAAGAGAGCAAGCTCTGAACATATGGGATTCGCCCTATTCGCAGGTAACCTAATGCAGTCTTGACATGCCTAACTTTATTCTATCACTTTGATGACTGATACTAAAGAGGATGTGATTAACACTGAGCTTTTGAAATACTGTGTGCAATCCTTCACTAACTCTCTTCTGAAATGAATGTCTCTCAGCAGGACCCGTCTCCCGAGACCACCACGCATGAGAAGAGACTGCAGTGGGCCGACGGTTTTGTCCTGGTCTACAGCATCTGTGACCGAGCCAGTTTCAACAACGTCAGCAAACTCCTTCAGAGCATAAGGGCTACCAAGGACTATGCAGGTTTAGAGAAAGTGCCGGTCGTTATCGTGGGTAACAAGAGGGACCTGCACCACCGGCGCACGGTCCTCAGCGAGGAGGGCCGGCTCCTGGCGCTCTCGGCAGACTGCCAGTTCTACGAGGTCTCGGCCGCCGAGAACTACCACAGTGTCCTCATGGTTTTCCATGGCTTGGTTAATCGCATCAGGGAGTCCAGGTCGGCGGTGAAAAAGCCCGCAGGCATCAAGGGCATTGTCAAGAGCATGTCTGCTGTGTTTGCCCGGAGGCGGACCGACTCGTTGTGAAGGCAGAGTTAGAAAGTCACACTTGATTTTGGTCTGAGGTGACCTACTTTAGATAGCCAGAAACGAGGCCATGCTGATTCCTCTTTGGCCCCAGTGTTAGGGCTTGGGTGAGGAGGACATGGAAGATGCCCTGTGGCTGGTGTTGTTCGCTCAGAACTGCGCAACAACCACTTGAGAAAGGGCAAAGATCAACAAGGCCGTGTGCCATGGCGTTTAATAGTTGCTGTAGAAATCCAGTCAAAGGTGACTGCGGCATTCATCAATTTGATGGAACCGGGAGACAGCAGGAAAGGATTAGGTAAGGTTACTTGTGAAATGTATCATGTGCAGTGCATTAAAACGCTGACCTTTATATTATTCCCAATGAAAATAGATTCAAATGTCACATATGCCGCCAAAGAGGAAACATTTCAGTGTGCGTTCAAAAGTTGGTTTGCTTGAGAACAGATGTTTTTTTCTTCCAGCAAGAAGGAAAAGTCAGAGTGGATTCTAGTCACAACAATAGAGACATAATACACATTTCAAGCTACCCTGGTGACATCAGTGACGGTCTAAAGCTTACAGTTCAAAACAGCATTAAATATTTTTGGGAACGACAGTGGTCTCAGCTGTGTAGCCTCTCGGCTTTGGCTGGGTGAGCACTTCATAAAACTGTTGTCCGAAGACATACCGGTTCTCTTTTCCCTCCGCAACTCAGACCAGCAGATTTTCCATTTAATAACGCTTTTGTGACTCGGTAAGTTAATAAAGCAGAGGAAGAACTGTGTATTGGTGCCGTGTAATGAAATGATGGAATCTGTGAATGCGATATAATAGATTACATTGAAATAAATGATAAGCGGTTGTAATCGTTCTTCAGGCCTCTGTGTACAAACCACACATTGCACAGTGTAAGCATGCAAAGGTTTTATTGAGAAAATCGTTTGCACACATACCATGCAGTAGAGTAAGAATACAGTAACATACCAAAAACAGACATCTGGGCATATCTGATGGACTTTCTTATCTAAACGACTCTGAGGCTGTTGTTAGTAGATGATACATGTTACATATCATGAAGTATTGTTTTGTACATGAAGGATTAAAATATGAAAGAAAATACCTGGTTAAAAAAGACAAAAAATGGTCTTGTTCCAACTGTAACAATATATAAAAGATCTGTAATGTGGAATATTCCTTTAAAAGCCACATGATGTACAGAATGGACCTCTCTGGGTAATGAGACTGGTGCCATTCATCATAAGTATGGTTATTTTCCATCAAAATTAAGTTTTAGTCACTAAGTAGTCAGTCAGTAGTGTGTTTGTTGCTTCTTCCTATTGTGTCTCTCTCGATATTTTCTTACTGATTTCTTACTGATTCCCAACACAATAAACACCTGTAAACCACGCCTGGGGACTGAGAATTCTTATGTTGTTGTATGATTAGTATGTATGCTTTGAACATAAATACAATTGTTTGTGAATTTTGGGTACCCCTGGTCAAATGACATGTTATGTCGATTTTCCAAGTGAAAATAAATACACAATTACTGTAAATGGACTGAATTTATTATATAAGAAATTCTGAGAAGAGCTGAGCAAACAAACAGAAATTGTTCATTAATATTTGCAGGAAGACGCCTGTTTGCTCCTTGTATGGGGTGCATTTATTTATTTTAAAAATCAAATGCTCAAAAGTTGACTCATCAGTGAGTTTATGCGCTAAATTAATGCTGGGTCTGACACCTTGCTCTGCTAAAAGAGTGTCTGAAAGATCAAGCAGTTTGACTATAAGCTTAGCATTTGCAGTTGCAGACTTATAAACCTATTGTATTCAGAGAAGATCTTTGGAGGATATTATTTTGGATATTTTTCACAGCTTAGTGCAAACATAAATTGTCGAGGCGTCCATTTGGCACCTCATTTGTGTTTCGAAGAAAAAAAGAAGAACATTTACTAGTATTTGGGAATATATAACACTGAAAAGTTGCATTTGTATATAATCTTGTTTTGGAAGGAGCTTTGGTGAAACTCACTATATAGTTGAAAATGTAATTATATAGTAAGAGTTGAATAATCTAGCCAAATGAAAGTTTTAGCTTTTGACTGCTAAGGGTTAAAACCTTTTCTAGCGGTCGTAGCAGAGGCTTCCAGCCAGAAGTATCACATCACGGCCCCCCTACACATTCTGCATCAGTCTGCAGACTCCTTACGCATGGGAGGAGAACTGTAACCCAAAATCTTTCTCAGCTTTCCAGAGGAGGCTCTGGGCGACTTTTCTCTAGGATCTGTTTTGTATGGAGTCGATTTTCTTCCGATGGTTGTGGTTCCATGGGCTCTCCATTTTTCAGTGACTCTCCCTGGGAATTTTGGGAGAGGTTGTTCCTCTGGTCTGCTCCATTTGACCGGTTTTTGGTCTCTCCTGCTTTCTCTCTTTCTCCCTCATCGTGAAGAATCTCTTCTCTTGGCTCGGAAGGTTGGCCAGAAAACTGTTCAAACACAAAATAACAACACATCCATTTCTGTAGATCTTCAACTACTATTTAGGAACTGGAGCCTATAGGAGTTCATAATCTAGTTAATGTACATGTTCAAAACAATCGCAATGTTCTGGAGCACCACTGCTACTAAATCTCACTTTTGATTTGACTGAATGTTCAAAGAAAACGGCAGAGACAGACAATAAAGGGTGAGGGCTTAGTACAGTGCACATAAGGACATACAGATATTCAATACTATTGTATTTAAAAAAAATATTAATACACACATCAATAAAAAAAGCTGAAAGCCTAGGCCTGCGAAGTACAAAAACTTTGTTACTATGGAACATTCTCTCTGTTTTCATTTGATGGATCTAACCATTAATATTCCCACCAGATGTTCTTGGCCTTTTTTCATCAAGTCTGTTCCAGCAGTCATTTCTGACCAGAACACTGCAAACCTATTATTTCCGGAACGGTGATTTGGAAGCTCCTTGTTAAGGCGGGAGGGTGGGGGGGTGGTGGAAGAGACTGTTTGAACTGATTATACAAAATCTCTCACAAAAAAAAAAAAAAAATCCACGGTGGAGCTAGGAGACCAGACACCATCCCTGAATTGCAAGCGTGGCCTATGAGCAGCTCGTACTGTGGCGGCGTTGCTGAACTTGGGCTGACCTTCCATGGACCAGAATTTTGATGACCTTTGTCTTTCCTTACACCTTACCAGAAGGCCCCTTATAGTGTGGCATATAGTGGGGTGAGGAGAACACTGGTGCCAGACCTGTTGGAGTCTCCTGCCTTTGTCTAGTGGTTTAAAAGGATCTCAAACAGGCCCATGCCAGGGGTTAATGAGCGAGGAATGGGTCAGTCTTCAGCATGTGACGGCTCTTTGTCACATTCCCTGACCCCTTAAAGATCACTGCACTGAATGGTTCAGGGTCTGGGCTACACGTCTGTCTGAAGGCACTTAAAAGTTTCATCTGAGGAAATGTCTGGAGACTGCAGAGACATTTCATAGACTCCAGCGCTAAAAAAAAACGTCTGGATTCTGCAGAGCTTCAAAGCTTCAAAGCCAATCTGCCTGAGTTTCATGAAAGAAAGTGTTTGTCTAAAAGAGCTAGTGACAAAAGATGGCTTGTATGTCATTATGATCCAGTCCAGGCAGCATAGCTCACCTTATCTGTCGTGATGTAGAACCACAAAGACCATGAAATTTAACACTACCTGCCTATCACAACTCTTCTGCTCACAAAATCAGTTGAGCATGGCCACATACACAGGCTTTTACAAGTCTCAACTCACAAATGTACAAAAAACAAAGCCAATCCCAGACAAAACACATCACATATTTACCCTGCTGGTGAACTCATTCCCAAAAAGTGACCTCCAAGTAGGCTAAACAAGGGAACTAACAACTGAAGTTGGTTCATGGATACTGCTACACATAACCTTGGATACTGGTTCCTAGAAGATAATGTTTAATACAAAAAATATAAAAATGATCTAGTGCTAGAAACTGCACTTGTAATCAAAGGAGCACTGAGCAGATTTTAAAGAGCACTGACATTTGTAACACTTGTATGACATGTATCTTATACAGCAGGCCTGATTTTAGGAACAGGCGTGATATTTCTACTTTTATAATAAAGTGTATAGTGTGCAGTTTTTTTTTATATTATTTTGTTGTGTTGTATAGTTTTATTCTGTATGTTACAACCCAACTAAAGGGCTATCTCATCTTATCTCATCTTATCTCGCCTTATCTTATCTTACAGGCTCACAATCTATTTAGGTATTAGCTACCACTGGAACTGTGAACATCATGTAGTGTCACTTGAACTTTCCCATTTTTAGGATGTAATGTGGAGAAGTAATAATTCAAATGTCACTTGTGAGCGGTCATGTTAATGCTGCTTGATCATGGTGCTGATGACGTTTTACTACTGACTGACCCTAAGTGCACAAAAAAAAAAGATGCGGGAGATCGTTGACTCCCAAGGATTTTCTTTATTGCTCTGATGTAACTGCCATCCTTTGCTGGGTCCGGGTGCTGTTTATGATACGTGTGGCAGCGGGGTGTGTGATTAATCACAATTTCCACGTAGTTTTCCACGAAGAAACCAGCAGGCCTTGTACTCAGGAGGGGCCTCTTCCAGTGAGCCTCGCCCGCTGTTTGTTCAGGGAATTTGAGACAAATATGGCTAGAAATAAGCCTCATTCACTGGCAGATTCATGACTTCGCTGTGAGATTTGATATACACATTTTAATATTATTCATCAGAAAGGAGGATCAAACCATTCTATATTATATCTGTTACAGCAAAGTACTCAGGATATGAACGGTGCATGTTATGAGATTCTGTAAGGCTTCAGGCTGGAGTGGGGCTGGAAATTGCTTCACTCAAGAAAAACATGTTTTCTTTGTGTCTTAAAGCGTAACTATGTCTTTTTAAAAGGCATTTTAGAGCAGAAGTCTTGGATGTATTTAGTCTCCTAACTATACAATTAATCATGTCACTTTCACGTAGATGAAAACAGTTTCTGGCCTAACTTGAGCCTTTAATGCTTTAAAAACATGGTTATTATTTTATTTTAACTATAGTAACAGATGGGGTCAATATTCCTCCACTTGGAAACCGGGTTCTGTGAGCTAATTTACCTGGACAGAGAAATTTATTGCGATAAATGATGCAAGGCTGAGTGAACGATACCAAGAGACCCGGTCCATATTTCATAGCTTTGTGGTGCCATTATTTATTATAGTGCTATTCTGTCTAAAAATATTTTAGAAAAGATGTTGCTGGTACTGTTCCTACCTCGATTAGCAGTTTGGTCATACATCGGATAAATTAGTTTTTTGTTTTTTTTTTCCTTGCAAATAATAGCCAGAGTAGAAGAGATCAGTGCTGGATCAATGACTCAGCTATCTTTAGTTTGTTGTGGCACAGCAACTGAATTTGAATAGGCAAGGGGGGACAAAACGCAGTCTCTGAGCAGTCTATCAAAATCAAGTTCAAGCATTGAAGAGGTGCACGTGATTTCCCATGCACTAGTCGGCTGCAGACAACAGATGTTATCTGAATCTGATACGGCAAGACTACAATTACAAACACCAGGCTCCAGGCAGTGGCTGCCCTTGAGTGTTGCGCTAGATACAGGTCCCTCTACCCCAAAGCTAGAACATAATAGAAAAAAAAACAACTGAGCAGAAGCTGGGGGAATGCACTGAGCCAATTCATCACCATTGTAACTGCTCCAAACACTGTTAAGAAGGGGAGAAAGCTGTGGAGTGTTTACGCGTGACTGTAAGGGACACTTTATTATTATTATCACATGAACCTAAAATCTCACAATCTGTAAGATTGTTTCATTTAAAGCATCAGGCTGCATTTGCAAACATTCTTCATTTTGAAGAAATTATTATTAAGACAGTATGAGTTTTCATAGGGATAAGTCCCATCCGAATCCATCATGTCATTCATTTTTAAGGACTGCATGCTTTCTAGTCTTTTTTGTATGTAAAACAAAACATTACTCCCATCTTTGTCATTTACAGAGATTGATACTGATCCGTATCATCAGCATTACAGATGACCTGTTATAAGTCTGCATCACCCCATGCAAGACTAATCCCATCCAAACACTAAAGTCCATCAAACTGATTTGGAGAAGTCTCAGCATCAGCTCAGTGCTGTACAGGTTTGCTGTTTTCCTGTAAACAGTGTCTTCATAACACACCAGCAAGTCCCATACAGGCCAAAAATATCAGCAAATATCAGTGAATAAGGACACTCCTGAACATGTTTTGTAGGAACATGGTGTAAATTCTTTCACAGACCCTCATTCTAGCTTTGCATTTTGATAAGATTGTTCGGCTCAGTGATTGCATGCACTCCGCACCCACGGTGCGCCTCCAATATAAAACAAAGCTCCTTAAATTGAGCACCGCGTGAAAAGTGGGTACAATGAGTATATACGACTGGACAATGTTGTCGTGAGTTCCTCAAGTTCACAACAAAAGCTCACTCCTGTTATACTCATTATGCGATACTTCCAGGAAAGCAAACTAATCTCTCACTAATTTGACCTTTAGGCCACTCTGCGCACGTCTGACACTGACCTGCACCGCTGCTATAAAAACGTGGTCACACTCGGCGGGGGGTCAGGAATGTGTGAACTGTAAAAAATCTGGCCCACGTGTGGAGTTTTGAGAAAAACGGAAAGAATTGCATTAACCGTTCAAAAATCCCAACCATCCCGTTTACCCATGCCACTCCTGAACCCCCCAGCAGAGCTCAAACGTACCCCCCGCAGAACACGCCTCCTCTAGGACACTAAAACTGGATTAAAATTCACATTAAATCACCCTGTAACAACACGACCAAGCAGCGGTAGTCAACACTGGTGTAATAGCTTTAGTCTTAGCATCAACTTTCCACACATCGAAAAGCTTGGATACATTAAAGGAATATTCTGATCATACTAACATTAGCCATAACAAGACCACATCACCCTAAAAAGACACTTGTAGCCTTTAGTGTGCATAATGCTATAATGATGGTATTGCACTTTCATTCACTGGATGCTTTTTTTCACCGATTTGCCTCATTAGTCTAGATTCGTCAGAAGAACCTCTAACTAATCAGTGTTGGAGCCCCTTTACCAGTGTACTATATGTATATGGCTGGGATGACAATAAAACTTTACTTTACTTTCCTTTATTTGAGAGTTTTGGGCTGGAGCTGAATTTGGCAGGGACGTAGATGCCCAGGAGGACAACTGGCAACCACTGAATTAAGACCTTGAACTCCTAAAACTGCAGGGTACCACCTTTTTGATCCACATCTTCATAACTATGTCACTGACACTACCATTCACAAGTCATTGCTGTTATTTTATCCAATAATAACATACAGAATGGACTCAAATTGAAACTGGACAAGAACGAATTTAAACGTCTTGTATTTAATATTTTAAGTTGACTAAAAGTTACGAAAAGCCAATCAATATTCTGTAATAATCTCTTAGCAGCAATTTCCTGACAGGCGATTTATTAATAAGCCTTGAAATTTGTTCACCCTGTTTCAAATCTAAAGCATTCTAGACGTTAATCTTATTAAAACCTCATTCACAGTGTTACACAGCTATCTTATGGATTATGGGATTACCTAAAACTCTGTTCTATTCTGAGCTGTATACAATAGTTTCACAGTAATGTTGGCTAATTACTATAAAAGTCTTAACATTAGTATATGAGTAATGAACATTCAGTAAGGGATTTTTAAGTATAAAAGAAGCTGATCCAGTGGAAAAAGAAACCAGACATTATTTCAGAGCTAAACTGGCCTAGTGCATCTTGGCCCTCATATATGTCTACAAATGGCCTGTGCATGTGCCTGTGTAATGCCTTTCTCGAGATTCTGCTGCCTATGCATCATGGAGTTGGGTGATATCATCTGCTATTACTGTAAATATGATATAATTACTGCATGTAATGCGGTCTGAAAGCCAAAACGTGCAGTCAGCTTGGCCGACAGAAGTGTACCTGTCACAATCATGAAATTTGTAAATGTGGTTAACAGTTTAATCAATTAAATTATCGTACCAAGTTCATTCCACTGTAATAGTACAAGCGGCATCTTACAAACATCTACAATTACACAGACTCAGCTACAGAGTCACAGAAAGCTTACACTGTTTCTCCTGAGAGTGTGAATTGCTTAATTAACTATTTTGCTCACTTCGCAAACCTTGACGAAGTGATAATTCTTAAAATAGCAATAAACACAATGAACACTCTTATTAGCCATTAAATAGTGCTGACTTTATCCTCACCTGGAAAAGTCAAGAATTAGCCAAAGTGTTTCCCTAAAACATGGTATTGTACTAGTTAGAATTTATTTTATTGTTTCAAGACATGTCAAACAATGCATTTTTAAATTTCATAGAATTTATGTGTCTGTACCCAACTGATGAAAATTGACTGCAACAAATATATATATATATATATATATGTATATACGACTTTTCTGTCCAGTTCATCCTAAAGCAGCTAGATGGGGTTT
>JBBIGA010101625.1:0-10938 GCA_037576975.1 Alestes dentex | reverse complement strand
ATCAGTACCTCATGAAGCAGAATGAGGTGCTTGTGTAGGAATTTAACAGACACTGGCATGGAATGGTTGCCATACTCATAGAGATGCTGATTTCAAAACGAATTGCAGTGGTCTCCTATTTTTTTCCCCAGCGCTGTATGTCAGAAAAAAAGTTAATTGACTTGGTAACATTAACAAAATAACATTACGCTACAAGCACGCTGCTACAGATTATAACGGATGTTTTGACGTTGGAGCGGTTCCAAAATTCAGCACCAGCTCTGGCGCCTATTTTGCCTTGAAAAAGAATAATAAAAAGAAAACATAAGAAGAGCAGTAGTGCAGTTAGACTAGTAGGCTGTTGGCTTGAGTCACATTTTAATGACATCTGTGCTGAGAATTAGAACAAGACCAAAGAAACGATATTAACTTATTGACAAAAAAAAAGTGCTCCCCTACCTCTGAAACCTGGCTTTATCCCCTGAAGGGCTCATTGGCATATTGAGGCCTACTCCAGTATCAGTATTGCAAAAAAGAGCACGGTGCAATACAGAATTGTGGCAAAAATCCCATTCAGCCTAATGAATCAAGGTTGAAGTTTCCAGTATGAAATGTTACAGGACTTAGCTTGACTGACAGATGTTATTCACACTGGGCAGGTCGTAAATGACAAAGAGCCACATGGTAACATTAGCTAGATGAGCTGGCACCCGATACAGGGTGTGACTTTTCACAAACAATATAATATAAGGTAATATAATGGCACTCTTAATTATGTGTTTTGTCAAATGCTGTGCTGTTTGATTTCAGGGGTGAATAGGTCAGTTTTGGGATTGGTTACAGGATTTATTTGCAAATTAAAAAAAGAGGCGAACATATATAGCAACAATGTGCCACAATATTCAGCAGTCAGCATTGTTACGGTGGATATTTTGACCGTCAAACATGGTACAGTTTCACCAGAGACAGAAGCTATGTGGTCCCACTGTGGTCCTGTGTATTATTTAGTGTTTTGGTGTGGTAATGGTCTGAGCACCTTTCCAGCTCACAGTAAAGGTTGCAGTGCTATTACTTCACACTCAGCGTGCTTTTTAGAGTGCCAAGGGTCTACAACGCAAAATCTAGAAAAAAACAAAGAATTGGCACCTATTAACAGCGTCAAAAAACAGGATTCCAAAAATGAGGGAAGATTCTTGTGATGTTGTACAAAGGGCCATTAGGAAGACCCAAATCCTCCAAATATAAAACCACTAACATATGATTTGTACTGTCTATGTGTCTCTCTCTTGCTGTGTCTTTCATCAAAGCTAGCTTTCGTCAAAGAGCTCTCACCCTCCCATTTTGACCTTTCACTGTCACACACAGAATTGTCGCAGGCTTTTTTTATCTACCCTCGCTATGGGCTGCCCTGTAATTCCCTAGGTCAGCCCACCTTTTCCTTACACTGTGTAATTCAAAGAGAAACGTCTTCTCTCTTTTAGCATCTCCACAATCACCATTGCTTGGCTTAAAGGTCATACAAATGACAGGCCCAGGAGAATCATGCCACAGAGTAGCCTTCAATCATTCAAAGTACTGCTTTGAAAAGCTTTACATAGACTCTACACTCCAGTACCCTCTACACTCCAGTTGTCCAATTGTGATATTTGACCCACTCTTGACACTGTTATAAAAGCAAAAAAAAAAAAAAAAAGGTTCCACCAGCCTGTAATAAAAGCAAAAAAAATGTTCAAACACAAATGGATGTATATTTTTAAGAATGTCCCTTAAAAACATACCTCCTGTCAAAATGATCGTGTATTTTCCATGGAAACTGTTCACCTTATGGAAACTGTGTAAAATAGTTTTGACTTTGTTTTAGATAGGCCTCTGAAATGATTGATCTAGTTGGTCACAATTTGTTTATTTTGTGCGTATGTGAGTTCTTAAGATGAGCACTAGGCAATAAAATGAACCCCAACATCACAACTGATAGGATTTAATAGCAGTGTAGGAGTGTCTTCATTCATGATTATTTTTTAATATTGAACACCCTTACATATGCCATGCCTGTCTCCTACAGTGTCCTACAATGCTGTCAAGAAATGACAACAGTGCACCTCATATTTCTGTGCACTCCACTGGTAGTTCAGAAAGTTGTTTTGCAGGTTACATAAAGCCACCCTGCACTGCAGCACTTGTGTTTTTTTAACCTTCATGGGAGCAAGAGGTGTGTTGAGAGGGCTCCCCCTCTGTGCTGGGTTGTGTAAGATTGTATAATGCAGTGAATTATGCATACACTCAGGTTCCTGGCTAAGCTCACTGATCTGAGTGATTGAATAATGTCATGAAATATGGAAATCGATGAAAAATGAACCAGGTGACAGGATGGCCCTGAAGTGCATCATACGGAGAAAGAGATGGCAGCAGAATAACAATATTCTGGTCAATATTTCTGGAGACTCCTTTTGGGACCTCAGTGTTAGAGCATTTCGGTGATGCAAGTTTATTGTAAAATGAACCTATGACTTTCGTAAATCTGAAGAGAATAAGTCACTTTGTGAAGTAAGTTTGTGCAGCAGAAACAAAACAGCATCCCTGAAGTTAAAGAGAGTTGAAAAGGGACCTGGACTAACCTGAGTTATTGAGGGCTTTAAAAACCTTATTTGAGGTTTTTAAAGCCCTTGGCAGGTTCTTCTTGAGGAAAATAAGCGTTTCTGCTCTCTCTGCCGTCTGTCGATTCCTCTTCTCATCCACACTGTTGCGATGCTAAACAGTCTTTTACTTTTAACACTGGTTGAAGGGGCCCTGAGGAGCTTTACAGCAATGGCAGCAAGGAAAGCGAGCATGGTTGTTCCCCCAGAAATGGAAAGGGATGTCACTATAAATAATCATTATTTCTTTTAAATAAGTTTGCGTTTGGACAATAGCACTGTTGGTACTTCCTGATCCAGGTTCTTCATGCTTCTCCAGAATATTTTCATACAAACTTGTCAAACTGTTCTGGCTTCTGCTTGGACCAGCTGTTTCCATGCAAGGCACCTTTTCTCCTGACTCTGTTGTCAGTGATGCTGATTCTTTGGTTGAAGTCCTGTGCAGTGTTTCCTCCATATTTTCCGTCTCTCATGTCAAGACCGCCTTGGCAGTGTCTTTAACCGCGAAGTATCTGATACAAAAATAAAACCAGTTGACGACAAGATGTTCCAGCACCTGTCAAGTTAAAATCCAACAAAAATACAGTTTTAAAAAATCCAATCTCTCAGAAATAAGCCCTTGATATTAATGTAGTTATCCGTTTACTAAACAACAACTGTCATTGCGTCATTGCAAAAATGAAAAAAAAAAACCACTAATAAACTAAATATTAAATATGAGTAATGATCGGTAACTGCGGCCACAAGATGGTCAGAGGCCAATGACACATACACTTATCTCCATGTTTGGACTAGAAGTAAACATGTAGCTTTTAAAGTGTAGTCCACATTAGAGGATTCATAAATTAGATAAATTAAATAAAATAAATTTGATTATTTTATTGATCAAAAAAATCTGCCTCCCGTCTTTGTATCAAGGGTCCAGTTAAGTGGCGACTCGATAGAGGGGATCGCTTTTGAACAGAGTGAAAGTCTGCATTTCACACTGTTTTGATGCCTCTTTTAGAACTGTTCTCCTTAGAAGGCGGACATTTTAAGACATTTCAAGATGGCTGGGAGTACATTGGCTGTGGTGGAGGTCGCTGGGTTGACGTTCTGGGTTAATTCCTCAAAGGGCTCCAGCACTGTCATAGCTTTTCCAGTAACGCCCACTCTTTGGCGTTCTAGAAGGAACTCTTCTACTTTGTCAGAACATCTTGATGTAGATAGTGGGCACTTTCATTTCAGTTTAGAGTGTTTAAAATGTGTCTTAGTCTTTCTTGCATTCGCTAACACAACGAGCTGCAGTGTATGAGGCAATCAACCCATGACAGGGACCTCTTCATATTACTCTCATTGTCTCGCAGAATCACATGCTCTATAGCCAGCGGCATCATTAAGCATATCTGTAATGGAGGGTGCAATTGAGCCACTGGTGTGTGACCGCCTGCACATTATCACCTGAAGCAGCGCACTCTGTAGTGCACATGTTTCTGTGCTCACCCGATGTACAGTGAGACTGGGCTCACATCTGAGGTCCAAATATCAGTTGTGAAGCTCATGGCTTTAACATCTTCTGACTGTGCCGCTAACTGCGATGACACCCAGTTGCGTAGTTTGGGTACAGCAGGCTCTGAAATATATTTTCTGGATGCCAGATTATACCTGAGCTCTAAGTGTAACAGGCTGTGAAATCTGACATTTTCCACTACAGACAGTGGTTGATCATTGAGTATAATGAAGTTAAGCAACTTCTCTGTATTCCCTTTAGCCTGGAAGGGAATTGCAAGTTTATTGCATTTCTGGAAAGTGAGAATCTGCTGCATGGTGGTGTTTTTTTCTCCGTTGGTTAGATGAAATGATGCTTGATTAAAATGGCTGTATTACACAATGCTAACATGCTTCCATACATCACAAGTAGGTGGATTTTCAGTGTTTCCAGACTAAATATCTCCAAACAAATAACAGCCAACGTTATTTGCTCGCTCAGTTACAGACTGAAGTTGCCACGAGTACATTATAAGATATGGAATGGTATCTGGATCTGTGACATGTTTCATGTTATGTTACGGCGGCTTCATGGTCCAGCACATCTGGATTAGTGAGTGAACCTGTTCTGTCCATCCAATGTCCAATGAGTGAATGATGTTAATATCAGACCCAATACCAATAGAGGATCGGATTGGGCCCGTCTGTAAAAAAAAAAAAAAAAAAATGGGACACAACCATTAAAAAATGCGTTCATTGATGTAAGGGAAATACAGAAGTGTGTGGTTTAGGACTTAGTTGAAGGGAATAAACTCACATATGTTACACACACCCTCCTGCCCATTCAGACCACTCTCAGGGCAAACGCGCAGTGGTGCAGATTCAGTAGATAATGGCTATCCCGCTAGCTAAGAAAGAGTGCATTTCTGTTTAAGAGGGGCCATGCTGTGTGCACTTTATGAATATGTTGTTTGCCAAATGTCTAGTGCTAGGCACCATTTTGAGACAAAGCACCAGAAAACTTTCAAAGATCAGTCTGAATCCATCAAACATGTTATTCCACTTAAATAGAACTGGTATTTCCCTGCTATCTAGGTCAACATAATTCCAGCCAGAAGCCTAAAAATGCTTGGCTGATGAGGGTTGCTGAGCTTGACTCAGGAAGATGCAGAAGCAAAAAAACAGCATAATATCTTCATCAAATTTAAGATTTGAGATTTGTAACTTTGAGATATGCAAACAAATTGCAAACAAATTGATGTGGCTGCTATACATGTGGCCTAAATGTATGGAACAAAATTCCTTAATATTAAACTTAATATTGACATAACTACTTAACATTAGCTCAGACACAATTCTACTGGTTTTAGGCAAACCAGACTGTGTAGTAGACAGTTTTTCACAAAAAAATATAAAATTGTATCAATTCCTAACCTTAAAATAAAAAAAAAGGCATCAAACCTGTGAATTTATATGTATATAAAATATGTGTGTGTTTGTGTGTATGTGTATATTTATATTAACCAAGGCAGCACAGGCACTTTCCCCAAAGAGCAGAGCACAAAAAGTTTCAGTGATCATCTAGAAAGTCTGGAATTAATGACCTGTATACTTTGTTGCTGATAGTCCCTCTGCACAAAACACTATCGGCAACATCCAGATGGTAGGATCTTGTGAACATATGTGAAGAAGCCTAAACAGCATCTGTGCAGAGGTCTTTTTTTATGGGTTTACTAGGAAATGCCCCCAGGATCCTTACAGAGTGATCCTGAAGGAGCTTCTGAACCCTTGGAGCTGTTTTCTTCCACAGATTTTAGGAGGCACCTTGCATGGACAAAACTTGGTCTCAAATGTGGCGAGATATAAACATACATTGGAATGCAGACTGCATCACACTGAAGGTGATGAGGTCGGCATTCATTAGCAGGGCTAGAGGTACACCAAGTTTTGAGGTCAAGCTAGTTAAGGTTTTTGCCAAGAGGAATTTTTATGCTGTACTTGAGTAGAATCACACAGCCTATTGGCAAGGTACGAACAAAGAAAGCCATAACAGGATATGCACAGGAGTTGCAGAGCAAAGAAATAGCAGAATAATGGAATTGCATTGGGAAAGCAAAAAATGGGTAACATTTAGCAAATGCATATTCAGGACTGCATGATATGAACAAAATAGCCTATTGTGGTCATATTGTTACACATTTCGACTTGTTTTCACATTTTGAAAGAACCAGTCTCAGATTGGTTGAAGTGAACCTGAAAGCAGCTGCAAAGGATCTCGTCTCTTTTTGTGTTTACAGTGTAACTGAAGTTCTCTTTCTCTTTCATTTCAGATTCTGGTCTCGGATGAGATCTCAGACCACTTTTTATTCACAGCACAAGTCCTTTAGAACTCAGACGCCACCTGAGTAAAGCCAGAATTTGGGTAGCATTAATCGAGTCTATCATATAACATATAATCTGCTCTGCCATTCAAATTATGTTATGTAATCAGATTGGCTGTGCCACATTTAAAGCCTTGAATATATTCTAAAAGCACAAAACCATTGAAAACCAATAAACAGTCAAATAAAACCCATTTTAATGGAATGATTTTTGATCGAAATATTTTTTTATTGACATTTAAAGGAACAAGTATAAATGAGCATCCCATAAGTGAACAGTATAATATATAATCATGATACATATTTTATCATAATTTTATAAAAGCAGTAATACCTTTGAATCTTCCTTGATTAGCATCACACTTTAACCACAATAAAACACATGGCCTCTTGTGGCTTAGTACTAATATTGCATATTACTGCTTCAAGATGCTGTGACCTCTTGGCAACATCACACAATCCCACAGATAACCTTTATCCTGAATAGTTTATTTTTACCGGCTAAGTGTGAGTATATTTCTGTGGTTAACCTGAAGGAAACTGAAGGAGAAGCAGACCAGGATCTTTTTGTTTTTATAAACCACAAATCAATCGGATCAATCAAAGTTAATTTTACGTGATCAAATAGGCTCAGCTTCCATGAAGTAGGAATCCGTGTTTGTTAGAAATGTAGAAATGCTAACTGTGGGGGGAATAAATGTATATTTATGTATTTTTTGCTGTAAAAGTTTGGAATGGGTCTGAGGTGTTTTTCGGGGGGGAGTGGGGGTGCATGCTGCACGTGGCATCTCACGTGTTTCACTCATACAAACCACTGGGTGGAGAAGTTGGGGTATGAAACTAATGATTTTTAGAAGTCACCCCCTAATGTAATGGTTCTGTTGTCCCTGCATACAAGACATGTCAAGCCTGGGATCGCACTGTGCAGCCTTGGACCGCCGGGTTCACTCCTAAACGCTTTGCGTTGAGGTGATATTTTACACGTGATGTTCTCCGATTATACAAAAATTCCTTATTGAATGAATTGCAGATAATGATACTCTTATCAACCGTTACATCTGTCCATTTTTAAACGTAAACCTTCCGTTCATGGGGCCAAGCAGCACGTTCTCGTCTTCCATTTACAGAGCACCTCTGTAAAATGCACCTCACGTCTTCATTTTACAGAGCACTGTGGCCAGTACGGGCGGGGTGCTCAAAGTCACGTGTTAATCAGTGTTAATTTTTTAACGCGTTGTTAATGCCCTAATATATGTATATTAGGGCATTAACAGAAAAGTCGACGCCCCCTGAGAGAAGTCGACAAGTTGTGTGGTTTTTTTCCCTCTCTCTGTGTGTGCTTGTGTACACAATGCAATCTCTGCCTCTGATTGGCTGACGCTGACACGCGTTCCGTGATTTAACCAATTATTATAGTCCCTTCATAAAAAGGGCAGTAACGTTGGCGCGAGTGGAATCTAAACACAAAACCACAACAAGACGAGAGACACGGCAGCAGAGGAGACAGACACACATCACATGTGTGGAGATGCTTCACTCTAGACACACAAACAACACGGAGACCTGCACAACCTGCAAGTCAGTATTAAAGTACAGTAACAGTACCGGCGTTCTGCACTGCATCTGAAATGGCACCACTAGCTAACATGGCTTACGCTAGCTAACATGGCTAACGCTAGCACTGCAGAGAGTCGTCCAGTCCAGAGGATGCTGAGTGGTGCAAAACTGTTCCCACTTTCTGTTGTACACTTCAATTTACCAGAAAATTCAACGTATCCGCCTTGGTTTTGTTTTGTTTAATTGTCATGTTGACTGTTAATGTTACAGAGGACTTTAATAAAAGCTGCGTGTGTGTGTGTGTGACGTCATCAAACGACTAGTCGACACGACTTTGCCTTTGTTGACGGATAAGTCGACCTGAAAAAATCAGAAGTCGTTAATGCGCTTATGTACATAGATATATATAGTCAGGATGCTCACAGCACTAAACATTTAGTGATGAGTTGAAGGGCTCGTTTACATTTGCATTTTGCAGTATCCCGACAACAGGTAGCAAACAGTGTATCGTGCAACCGCAACACGTGCAAGATAATTCACCAAAAGTGGTCCAACAATATGTAGTAGATGAATTATAGCTTAAAAGTTTAACCGTTAAGCCCAGTTGAAGTACAAATTGCTTGGATTTTTTTTAGATGATTTAATTTGGCCATGCATTGTTAATGCTATGACCAAGTAGGTCCAGTAATCTCAAACTCGGGCAGGGTAATTAATCGTCCTGGCAAAGGCAAGTTTACTTGTTGGGGACTCCTTTTACAGTAGACTGCTAATCCCTCTGCCTACATCTGTGACTTCACCTGCTGTCAGGTACACGTCTGAACACCCAAACTGGCCTAAGAACAGTGGCTAAGGACACAAAATTGACCTGAAGAGTGTCAACAGCTGTCAGGTGCTCTTCTGAAGATTGTGTGGCTTGCTAGGGAACATCATGATACAGGTAGTGAGTCCATGTTAATACTACACATTCTGGCAGGTTTGGATAACCAAATGGTTATTTTTCATTCAAATAGTTCACACCTAGAAACCCTGAAAGGTAATTTATGCTCATGTTAGAACTACAGACACAGTTCCTCAACATAAAACATGCTTTAGTTCTAAATACTCATTCACCTACCCTGGTGAATGAGTATTTAGAATGAGTACCCCGTTCTCCCTGCAATATCATTAGTCTGTTCCTAATATGTCAAGATTAAGTCTAATTAGCAGGTTACAAAGTGAATTAGAATAAATCAGTCCTCATGCCCTTGTGTAATAGTTCATTAGTACCTTTAACCTTGCACATCTAGGAAAGTCAAATAGGGTTATTATGTATCGAGATAAGAAAGACAAATGTCCATGATACCATCTGTCTATCTGTCCATCTATCCATCCATCTATCCATCCATCTATCCATCGGTCTATCTATCTGTCTATCTATCTGTCTGTTTATCTGTCTGTCTATCCGTCTATCTTCCTGTCTGTCCATCGATCCATCCATCCGTCCTTACACACGGTGTAAGAATTTTGTTACTGTCCAATTATTGAAGATACAAGGCTTTGTCCCAACAGTAATATTATGTATGTCATCTTCATTGACTATGGAACATAAAGAAACACTGATTCCCATGGATGTCCTTAAGATTTAATGTTCCCAGTGCTCCTTTAATGAAACGGTGGTGCCATGTGGCACTTCATTTACTACCCCTCTGGGTCCAGTTCTATCTTTCATTCTCCATTTTCAATGAATACCATTAAAGGTGTGAGTTTTAGAGGAGAAAGAGTGTTCTGGAGTGCACAGCTCCAAGAAGAGAGGTTTGATGAGCTCATCTCACCTCTCTCTGCATCACATCACTATGCTGAAAATGTGAGAAAGGATGGTCTTCATTTTTCATCCTCCTTGCTCTTCATGCTGAATCTGTTAAGGTCTTGGCATGTATGTGTATGCAGGGGTTGCTACTGTGTAGTAGCTTGTTGCACATCCATTGGTCTTTAAATTAGCATGAATTCTGAAAGGTGCTGAGTGGTTGTGCAGGAATGTTGTGCCATGTGGAAATGAGCTCTATTTTCCTATGAACAGCCCTTTTCACCTCATTCCAAAGATGCTCACTATAGCTGAGACTACGGCACATTGCAGGCATTGAAACAGCAACAACAACCCAAAACACCTCACCATTACAGCCTTACAGAGTGGGGTCGGAGTTTCTGTGCTCTTTTCTGTCTGTGCAGGATGTAGAGATGTTGCTGGACCTTCTTCAAAATCAGAATCAGCATCAGAATCAGAATTGCGTATATTGTCCAAGTATATGAGCGAGCACATACAAGAAATTTGATTCAACACAACAGTATAAAACAACAGCGATAGGTAAAGACTAGGGGTGTCGAATTAACACTGATTAATCGCACCATGTGACGTTGAGCGCCTGGCTCCATTCCGGCTGCAGGCGAGAATGCATTGCTTGCCCTAGTAATTGGAAAGGTTACGTTTAAAAATGGAAAGATGGAACTGTCAGTAGGAGTAGTGTTATCTGCAGTTCATGCTATAAGGAATTTTTGCATCATCTGAGTACATCACATGTGAAATATCACCTCTACGCAAAATGTTTAGGAGCTAATCCGGCGGTCCGACCAGAACAGCCCCTGATCCCAGGCTTGAGATGCCTTGTATATTAACCATTATATTAGGGGCGACTTTTAAAAATCATTGGTTTCGTCCCCCTCTCAGCTATTTGTATGAGTGAAACAGACGAGACACTGCATGCATCACGTGAATGAATACACAATATAGATTTATGTTTATAAATATGAAGATAAATATTAATATAAGTATATAAGTATTATTTGTACATATGTTTATACTATTTAGAAATGTGTGTGTGTGTGTGTGTGTGTGTGTGTGTGTGTGTGTGTGTGTGTGTGTGTGTATATATATATATATATATATA
>JBBIGA010101614.1:0-10938 GCA_037576975.1 Alestes dentex | reverse complement strand
GGAAACAGCGCGAGATATAAATAAATAATTCCATGAAATGAACATTGTTTATGAGTTTATGACTCACGAGTCACAACTCCCAAGTCCGTGTCAAGTCTCAAGTCATTGAGGGCAAGTCTAAAGTCAAGCCACAAGTCTCTGTTTGTGTGACTTAAGTACGACTCGAGTCCGAGTCTCAGACTCGAGTCCCCATCTCTGCCAGACAGACACCTCCGATAAACTTTGCTGTGACCTGTTTCCTTTTGTTGGAGTTCACTCATTTAGCTTATCTGGGCTTGCTACAGCTTCTTTGGAACAGGTTCTCTGTTTCAAATTTCTTACAGACGTAATAGATGGACCATTGTGGTGCTGTCATGACAGATCACATCACACACCGGTGATTGGCATGGAAGGGAAATCCTTGGCCAGAATAATTCACTGGAGAATACTGAATCAACATTAACCACTGCATACCAGCTCAACATTTAACAGAGTTACTTCTTTCTTTTCTTTTTTGGTCTAAATTACTTTTTCAAAAATGTGAAGAAACTACGCACAATTCCATTCAGTTATTCAAAAATGCCCCATTGTCTGTTTGGCTGAATCAAGTTAATGCAAAAACTGACCACTGAAGAAAAAAAAACTTTTTTTTTGACCTGCAGCAGAAATCCAGAGAACTGTTTGCTATTGTATGTCAAGTAACGACAAGGCAATTGATTGACAATGGCAATGTGTATTTCGCTGACTGACCTCCCTGGCTTAAACCAACAGTTAGTCATTGTGTTGTTCCTTTCCCATGTTCCATGTTGCAGGATCTTCTTTCTACGCAAATTGCTTGCCCCTTGTGACCACAAAACACTCTGAAAAATAAAGGTGCCAAAAAGGAACTGTTCTTTGGAGCAATACCATAGAAGAACCACTAAAATAATCTTTCAATCAAGGGTTATTTAAAGAAATTTTAAGTTCTGAGAGATGAGATATATGTGAGTGAGAAGGTTCTTGCTTGTGTTTAATGAATGTCTACATAGTGTGAAGTTCTATCAATATTTTAAAAAGCTAGTAAATACCTCAACTGACAGAAATGGAAGAATTAATTAAAAAAAATATATAAATGATCTCTATTGTAAGGATGCTTGAATGCTTGCATGACAGTCTCTGTAATGAAATGTAAATGTAAATCACACAGCAAAAACTAAATGTAGTCAGAGGATTTTATTGATTATAGCTTACACAAAATTACTTGAGCTCATTTTAATTTTGTTTACACTGAAAGCCAGGAATAGTTATGAATTCAAGGTGGGTGCCATTAAAAATCAGTGTTTAGAAACCTATTCATTCCCTTTTTTATGTCAGCTCTAGTTTAAACACAAACATTTACAGCTTGTAACAGCTGTGCAAACAACACATTTTTAGCTGGCTTTCTACACAATGTGGACAAACGTATTGGGACACACCTGTTTTTCACGGTTTGGGCTAGACCCCTTGCTTCCAGTGAAGGCAATCTAAATGCTTCAGCATAATGAACTGGATGAACTGGAACGAAGATTGCGAGCCAGGCCTTCTCGTCCAACATCAGTGACTGACCTTATAAATGCTCCACAGAATGAATGGGCACAGATACTCCAAAATCTTGTGGAGAGTCTTACAAGAAGAATGGAAGCTGTTATAGCTGCAAAAGGGAATCAGCTCCATCTCAAAGTGTGTGTACTTCAATGCAATATAATTAAAGTCCCTGTTAGTGTAATGGTCAGGCGTCTCAATATTTTGTTCATATAGTGTATATTTTAGGGTTCGATTTAGGATCAGGGTCAAGATTCTGGAATCTACAAAGCACCCCCAGTGGCCTATCCACAAATAGCGTTAACAAATATGGTTCCAGAATCAGAAAAGTTTGCTGATCTGTACCATGCATCTACCTGCTTGACTCTTTCTTCCTCACTCTCTGAGTGTGATCAGCATAATCAGTCACCAAGATCCTGCATCTGGCCTTCTACTGCCTTGAGCTCAAGGCCTCGGGTTTGATCACTCCTAAAAGGTTCCATCAGGGGACCACTGCCTCTTTGCAGTTAACCAAAGGAATCACAATAAGAAGCAGATGTCTCTTGACCTCCAACCTTTCATCCTGTAAAGCTTTTCTTATCTATCCTCAAAAATTTGATGTTGTAACCGTCTTGCTAGATTTCTTTTGTAAAAGTGCCATATCTTTTAATAAATGGCTTAAATCTCTCCCAGCTGGACTCAACACACGAGTGTCTCAGCCAGTTCATGAGCGGAGAACAGATGTAACAAGCAGTGAAGGCTGATGTTGTTCATTTCATGATATCGCACCGCAAAATATTTGACATACATATTCTTGGCTTATTTATGCATACTGAGGATAATGTTATAATTCTTTTGGATATCTTTCAGAGATCTTCTTTCCTGCAGAATACCCTGAATAGAATCTTCTGATTGATGACAGGGATGTATTAAAACATTAGTAAATCTCTTGTGACCTTTCTGTGTTTGACACTGTTGTAGTTTATGCACATACATTCATTTGTCTCCAAGTGGTGCCGAATAAAAATGCTTTATTTTGAGTTATGTAGGATCTAATGGTTATTGCTTTACGTTTGTGTGTTTCCAGTTCTCTTGAATTGTAACTCCTATGAAATTAAAAACAACAACGAAATCAGGTGTGTCTCAGGCTGGACTACGTTTTGAACGAGGCAGCCAATCAGAATGAATGTCATTCTGAATGTCAGGTACAGTACCTAAAACAGTCTATTTTATTTTATATGGCTTGTTAAAATGAATTATGAACATTTTTGGTACAAAAAATCTCAAATGTAAGTGGGCCACAAAGCAAAAAAAAAATTACATGCAAGAAAAAATTAGGATGTTGATCCTTTAAGGCTTGGAAAGTAGATATGCAAACTCTTTATACTGGTTAAGAAATTTTGCATTGACCATAAACATGTCCTAAAAACAAAATGGACTTGTACTTGGCATAAATACAAACTCATTTTATCCAGCTTTCCCCTGCATTTTTCCATTCTGAAGAGGCTCTGTTTCGAGATTATAAGCTTAAGCACCGATGCTGGCCTGGCAGGAAATGTTTGATATGATATGAATTAGACAACATTTGCTCCTGGCAACTTCACTGCTTAAACTGTTTAATGGGCTGATTAATGTCTTCAGACATTTGTCATTCTTCTTTAGCCTGTGTTTGTCCCTGTTTATATTCTTCTATTTTTCAGCCTCATTGATTGTGATAAGGTGGTTACTTTATATGAAGGAACTTCTTGGGCAGGGGGGCTGCACCGGGTCCAGTGACAAAGAATGGCAGTGGACGTGATTGGCAACAATAACTATTGTTAGTTTCAGGACGTGGTTGTAGTTGTTGATGTCATTTGTGCAGCTGTGTTAGAATGACATAATTTGTAGTCCCTATATGTAAAAGATGACATCATTTTAAGATCTCTGATGTTATCTCATGTGAACTCAATAATGAAAAGTAGCAAGTCATTGAAATGGGAAAAACAAGGTAAACAAACTTCCCCAAATCTGCCTTGATGCTACATGAAATGCTGATGGGATTGATTAATGTTGTCATGCTCTTATCACATGCTGTGCCACAAATGCTGAGCTTGTTATATGCCTGGCAGCTTGTTTTCCTAATTTTCATATTAATAAAACTTCCTGGCGTAGATTTCCCTTTCCTTTCCTGTCTTTCTCAGTCCTTTTGTTGGCCCTTGTTTTTTCACTTATGTGTGGCGCTCCTCCTAGATAGCACAGTACAAAGGAAGTGCCCGCCTATCCTGATTCACACTCCTTTTGCTTTCATATTGTTGCCGGACGGGAAAATTGACCTTTTCGCACCGCCCCCCCACCCCCAATAACCCTAAGGCCTGTCCAAGTGTTTCTAAACAAATACCCCAGTATATGTACAGCTGCGTTGCTCCATGCTTGATGTTAGTACGGCCTAAGCGTCCGGTTTCCCATGGCGCTTAGAGAGTTTTCCTATGGGTGGAGGCTGGCTCTTGTGCTGGGGCCCAAGGAGGTCTTTTAATAGAGTACCAAGTAGACAAAGCACCATAGATAAAACAGTAGCAGTGCAGTTAAAACTGACAGGCTTTAGTAGTTCAGTATATATCCAAAAGCCATTGTCAATTCAAAATTTCCAGACATCTCGAATTAGACTCATATAAAATCTTCAACAATTTATCCCCTTCGCTGAGAAAGACACTGCAGGTGAAAAACGGTCTACAACAATAGATATCACAATACGTTTTCACCAGTTGGTTACTGGTATTCTTACAGTAGATAATAATCAGAAGATAATTATTCTTCTAAGAAAAAATACAGACAAAACTAAACAAACATCGAGTCTTTGGATGCTGATAGAGTTAAACTGTTTAGTTATCAAGTGAGCTGTCAGTTCTTGAACTTGATGAGCTGGAAGCAGGAAAAATGGCAAGAGTAAGGATCTGAGTGACAGATCTTGTGAAGTGTTACTGGTATGCAGTGGTTAATATCTACCAAAAGTGATTTAAGGTAGGACAACTGGTGAACTGCTGACAGGGTCACTGGTACTCAAGATTCATTTTTGTAGGGGAGCAAAGGTTGGCCCTTCTGGTCGATGCCACAGAAGTATTGCTAAACAGCTAATGCTGACCCCTGTCCACCGCTGAAAGTCCCAACAATGAGCATGTGAGCATCAGAACTGGACCATGAAGCAACGGAAGAAGGTGGCCTGGTCTGATGAATCAAGTTTTCCTTCATATCATGTGGACAGGTGTGTGTGTCTCACTTACCTTGGGAAGAGATGGCACCATGATGCACTGAGGGAAGAAGTCTGGCCATTAGAAGCCATGTGATGCTCTGGGCAATATTTTGCTGGGAAACATTGGGTCTTAGCATTCATCTTAATGTTACTTTGACACATACACAACTAAACATTGTTGCAGGCCAGGTGCATGCCTTCATGGCAACAGTATTCCTTAATGGCAGTGACCTCTTTCAGCAGGGTAATGTGCACTGTTACTCTGCTGAAATTGTTCAGAATGGTTTGGAACATGAGAAAGAGTTCAAAGTGCTGACATGGATTCCAAATTCCCCAGATGTCAATTCAAGCGATTATCTGTTGGATGTGTTGGACAAACTAGTCTGATCTTGCTGGACTTAAAGAATCTGTGGCTAACACCTTGGAGTCAGATAACACAGCACACATTCAGAGGTCTTGTGGAGTCCATGCCTCGACAAATCAGAGCTGCTTTGGAGGAATGAGGGGGATCTACCCAATATTAGGCAGGTTATTTTAATGCTATGGCTCTTCGGCTGTACATTTTTGGTTAACACTTTAGATGCTTACCTTTCATTTAAGTAAATATGTACTGAAGTAACCTTAATTTGTTCCCTTAAACATAACTTAAACCACAACCCAAAACATAAGCATAGCCCTAACCCTGGTCCAAAACTTACCCTAAACCAAATTTTAACCCAACACTGTTGAGAATCAATTCAGTTTTACTGGATCAAGGTTAATAAATTTTACATTTGTAGACATCCTACTGGGGGGGGTGCATAGTGGATCCAAGTGGATACTTAAATTTCAGTCTTTAAAAAATATATATAACTTCCTACCCTGAACCAGACAGTCCAAACCAGATCAGTGTTGTGCAACCATGGACAGAGTTATGCTAAACTTTGTATCATAGCACCAGCATCTTGAAGCTATAACAGACACATATCCATGTATGAAAGTCTGCAAAATAACTTTCTCTCTTAAGATGTCATAAACTATTATGTTGACATTCATATTAAGATATTTGATCCACATCTGTTAGCTTTCAGCATTTTTGTTGTAAGTGATGTGTCCAACTTGCTTCCTGGCGCAGTACAAAGTGTTAACATGGAGGACACTGAGTAGGTGTCTCCATGACTGAATTCAGATTAAGCCGGTGGTCTGTTCTAAATGTGGAATGGTTAGATGAAATGAGTAACCCGTTGCAAACTGTGGTGTTTTCCCACTCAAACACACCCACTTGATCTCAGGAAGGGTAGTCATTGTTAAGTGTGGTGAGAACAATGATAACCTCATATTGTGCAGGACAGGGTGCCTCCAGGACCAAGAAGGATATGAAGGGGTGAAAAAGAGTCACCCCTACTCTGTAAAGGTGTACCCACTGAGCTTTTTAGAGCACTGTTACTTCTAATGACTGGTGATAAGGAGAAATGTCCAGTGTCTCTGTGTTTTACTATTTTATTAATCCATTCACTGTTAAGGAACATTCACAGATCCATATTCAGAGAGCCAAGAAGTCATGTAATAGGATTAAAGAAATTCAAAATTGCACAATTTTCTACTTACCATCAGTGTAGTCAGCCTAGACATGTTTGATACTAGCAAACACTAGATCTTAAAAATCACCCAAATAAACTTTAAAACATCTCTCAACCCGCTCACATTTAGATCCTCATCATATACACTATAGAAATGGACTATTTCAGTGACTATTGCATTCTAGTGTTAAGGTTAAAATAAAGAAGAAAAGTTTGAACGCCAAAGATTAGTAAATCTCATTTTTCGCTAAACTATTCCTTCAATCTGCTTCTGAAAAACTGTCTGGCGCTGCCTGTTTATTGACTTAGTTCATAACCCTGATTTGTTTTGTCTGGCAAAATACCCCTGTGGTAGTGGAAGTATTTGTTGTGCCAGATGTTTACGTCTGTTTGTGTTTTTGGTACCCAGGTTCTCACACTGAACTGTGGTTTATTTTGAGACCCGCCAAGAGAATAGCAGCAAACTTTCCTCCAGCACAACGGACATTGACCTCAGCATAATGGATCATTTGTTTGCAAGGAAGAAGCTTAGCTTGACCAGGTTTATTCCTGCAGGCAGCAAACTTGTGGGACTGCAAGCTAAAAGAGACAATGGGAGCTTAAAACATACGATGAGAACCTTTAAAATTGCAAGTACAGATTTTTAGGTTTAACGCAATCCTCAGTGAAGATGAGGTACATGGGAATTGTGCACCATGCCAACATCCATCATTGTCTCCTGTACTTGTGTAGCATGTCTGAAATCGTGAAGCTTGTCTGAAAAGGATGTATGCCAATAAAACAATCACAAACACATGTTCTCTTGCTCCACTATAGGATGACTGGCTATTTGGGAGTATATTGCTTTTTAGTGCATGAGAATTTGTTTGCCAGCAACAAGGCGTTCAGTGTGCTCAGAAATGTTTCTTTTTTAGAAATTTAGACCTGAAAAACAAAAGGGTTTATAAATAAAAACAATGTAAAAAGTATCAGTTTCTACATATCCTTACTTTAATATTAATATATCTGTATTTATTATGCATAGGCACGCTGCTGAAGCAAAACATTTGGGCTGCTGGTTTACTTTGAAAGATGAGCAACTTGTTCCATTTGGCAGTATCAGAGGTTGGATTGGTTAAAGAGGAAAAGGCCAATAAAGGAGATTTTGATCTTGTCAGATATGATATGATATGATATACAGTGGAGTGAGAGGAGCTGGGGAATTGTGAATGCATGCTCATGTATGGTATTTCTTTTCAAAATGTCCAAGGAAATTCACAGACAGATGTCTGTAGCATTTCTGGTGAAAAAAAAAAAAAACAACCCATAATAGTCTGGTAAATAACACTATTCCTTAGGTCACTATGTAATGCACTTACACTTCCCACATAAATCCCTTGTCCCAAGTATTTATTAAAACCATGTGACTGCTGGCAGTGTCCAATTACGTTTCAGTGTCAATTATATATCATCCCACATGCATGCTTTTCTCTCTAATGATTTTTTGCAAGGGTTAGATAGAGTTCACGCATTTAACAGCATCATGCTTAATTCAGCCGAAAAATCTTGAAATGTCCAAGGCTTTCCAACACGAACAGAATCCATGCAGGCGTCCCATGCGGTACATAGTTGTGGTCCAACGTGAGTTCACCTCAACAAAGGATTTCCTGAAAAATAGTGAATATTATTTTTAACTGAAACAGCCAAAAAACTGCTTTGCCGTGGAGAAAAGAACTGAAAAGAAGGAACAACTGGGTAGCTGACCCTGAACAAAATACCTGGATATTGCATTGTTTTGAAAAAGAACAGTAGCAGTAGATTGGCAGGGGTTTGCACTCTTGATTCGAACCATAATGGTTTCTGTCTGAGCATAAATGATTGCGCTGATCTCAGCTCTTGGCTGCTGCTTGCAATATTGTTCACTGTGCCATGCCAGACAGGGGGGCTATTAACGAATTATAAATCTTCAAACGCAGCTACATGCCCACTAACTGTTGCAAGGGAAGGAAGCAACCAATCTGTTGCAGAAAGAAAATGGTCAAATGGATTAAAAATACATTGATTGATTCACAATTAACCACCTAAAAACCCAGAGTCTTTGCATCCTAAGGCATAGTTTTTGTAGTTTACAAATGTAAAGTGGCTGAGATATTTTTAGGTAATATAAGTTGCCTTTCCTAGAAATTTAAGGAGGACAAAACAAAAAACATTAAAAAAAATGAATACAGGGAACTGGAGGGGACCTTTGTCTCCAAAAAAAAAAGAATTTTGGGATGAAAATTAACTCACCATTAATCACAAATAATAGCAGACAGCATGTGCACAAATTGATCACACCTGTTCAGCACCAAACCTAAATGGAGCTCACATTGTAGCCCTTACACAGCAGGTTATTGAACACATTTGTGTGTGCAGACGTTTTTCCGTTTGCTGGATTCCCTTTCCATCCCGTGCCCTGTGAACGTTCTTGGCTGTGGATTGCTTTTGTAATTTGGACTTTGTAAATAAGCAAATAACCCCCACAGATTTTAAATCATCATATCGGTGAAGAGATCGATCCTTGGATGTAGTATTGCGTTCAATGCATTATTATACGCTTTGCATGGAAGCGCTCCAAACAGCTGTTTGGTGTTGAAGGCCCATGTTTTTCAAGTGAACTTGTCCCTCATTCCTGTGCTCTCTTTCTCAATACCTGCATAAGCATCAGTTCCAGTCGTTTTTCCCATGCTGTCAGATTACTGAATTGCAAAACTAGTAGTGAGGGAGAAAAAAATGACTGAATTGCAAAACTAGTAGTGAGGGAGAAAAAATGACTGAATTGCAAAACTAGTAGTGAGGGAGAAAACACATCATCATCTAATTTAACCACATCCAACGGATTTATTTTATTAAAACAGATAAAAGAAGGACACCTTTTGGTTTCGTCTTTCATAATAGTTTCATACAAATTGATATGTCAGTTTTCTTTACACTGGTGTTGAAATGAACCTAAGGACACATTGTCTGCAATGTAATTATGGCCATAATATGTAGGCGTGATGTTTAGGTGATGGAGGAAAAGGAATACGTAGGTGACTGTGGAAATCAAATCTTTTCTCACTCTGTGCTAAAGATCAAGGCGAGAAGGCTGTAAGAGCACGTTCCTCATGTAAAACACGTAGGCCAGTGCTATTGAAAACTGCTTTATGACCAGTGTAAATAAGGTGTGTCAAGTTAATTACATCAGGTGTCCAACATCTCGTAGTGACAACACTGACTAAATTCTGATGAAAAAGATACTAAACAACTGGATTAAAACCACACACGGTAGAAGCAGTAACACTGGATTAACAGTAAGTACATAATATATGAGTGATTTTAATATAAGCTTGTGAATTAGCTATTGCTCATTGCTGATGGTGCTTATAAATGAGCTTCTCTCCTTATAGCTGCAGTCAGGAGCTGCCAAGTATATGAGTTATTCAAGCTCTGAACGTATGTAACCACATTAGGGGTGACTGCAACAAACAAAATAAGCATTTTTTGCATTTGAAGATTTGTTTCAATAGAAATTTGAAGAAAAAAAATCAGTTGCTATGATATAAACAAAGTTGTGACAGGTTGCAATACAGAGAGTGCATTTGAACTGTGCTTTTTATTTACTTACATTTATAATTCCAAGGTTATGATGTAAACAAAGATAATGAGAGTGGACCAATGTGTTTTTTTGTAGAATCATTACTGATTCAGATGGTGATAGGAATGAGGGGTCACAAGAAAACAAACACAGCCATTTTAGTAACCATTTTATGTAAAAGATGAAGCTTTAAGAGGCATTGCACTCTTTGAATGTTGGGATTCTATCACCACTATGAACAATCCTCTAGAACAGATCATTTCACATCAAACCACTCTGAACATTAACCTTTTAATTATCCAGACTTTTTGTTATTTCTTTGGAATTACCATTCAACATCTCTGGTCTTAACAGTGCTTATGAATTTGTAGGTTGATAAATGTAGAATCTGTGCATTCTATTCATGTCATAACCCTGGTAATATTGCCAACAATCTGCATTGCTGTGGTGTATTGATGTTTTAGAGGTCAAAGTGTCAGCGGACATGGAGGTAACCGACATCCATTCCCATGGTCATGCCTGCCACGTGGAGAAATAGAGATAAACCCTAACGCCTGTCTTGCCCAAGGCGTCATCTATCTATATTTAGTCGTCAGGCTATTTTAAGACATTTTCTGTGGACTTCACACCCACACTCAAACCCCAAAACAGGCCGCCTTTGTTGAAAACAGCCCCTTCTCATTTTAAAGCTATTTAAGAGTCATGTGCTGTTATTGGGTCCTGTTTTCTTTATCTGAATTGTTGCGGAGCAAACACATCCTAACCTATGGGGCGGTCACTTTCATATGCAATCCCATCCCAGCTGCAGCCGTTTTTGTTTTTTTTCTCAAAAATGATGCTTTTTTATATAATGGCCTTTAGTCTCAGGGGTAATATCTTATTATGAAGAAAATGCTGTGGCCATGAAATGGAATGCTATAGAATTCTGTTCTCTGGCAAAATAAACTATTGGGTTAATGTCTGAGAATAAGATCTCTAAAGCATGCACTATATATAGTGTATACACTAGGGCATTAACAACTTCAGATTTTTTCAGGTCC
>JBBIGA010101573.1:0-10939 GCA_037576975.1 Alestes dentex | reverse complement strand
AGACACACTAGGTAGGGAACGAGGGAAACACAAACTGGACACAAATAAGGGGACGGATAGAAAATAACAGGAGAACAAGAGGGAAAACTAATACTCAGGGGACAAGGACCGGGATGGGCGTGACGGGGACGAGGTGACTGTCACAACTTTGTTTTTTGTTTAGTTGTTTAGTTGTTAGTCTTGTTTCAAAATAAGTTTCTGATTCTAACATTATTTTGTGTTGGAACTATCTTAATTCTTCTTCCACATTAAATTTATGTTGATCAGCACAGCTAATTATCAGCACAGTTCTTGCAGTGTCCTATCCTGTTAAAGAACCATAATTCTCTTGTTTTTGTTTTTTCTGAGCTTTTTCTGGCTCATGATGACTCAACTTCAAAATAAGTTATCAATTTCAGACAGCCAAAAATTAGATAAACAAATTAGAATCTGTTACACTGCTTTTACATTACTGCATCATTACAGTGGAGCAAAGCAATTTTCAATGTTTGTCTCCCATTAATTTCTGTAGGGACAGAGAACAGCTGTGCTTGTAAGATGGAAGAAGCAGGTGATCAGAGAAATAAAAAGTTGAGATTTTCTTAGTGAAATGCAAATTAAACTCATGATAGCCAGTTAGATTTTCGAAAAGTAGTGCAGCGTATTTTGTAAAGAATCATGTCCATTTTCAACCTACACACTGAAATCTATGTTGAGAGGATGGACAAGATATTAAGTCACTGGTTGGCTTTGTTGGAAACAATGTTAGGGAGCAATGCTATATCTCATGCATCTTTAAACTTCAGGATTGAAACAACTAAGAATACAGGAAATGTCAATGTTTTCATTGGAATATAAGTGGAACATAGACTCTTCCGTGCATAAATACACCAAACAGCTTCTGAGTAAAAGCTTCTTCTCTTATGTTCCATTCTGCTTTGGCCTTTATATGACTTGATTACTTGTAATCTGCACTAAAATGTTCTCTACTATGTTGAACTTCCATCTTTTTAGTTATTTTCTCCATCAAGTGCTTTGACCTGAGATCGATGTGCCCTCTCTAGTAAATCTTCACCAGCCACTCGAGGACATTTCCTTCGTACTTTAACAACTTTTCTTGGCTGAACAACAGCAAAGTGTGTCTCCATGCTCTTTCCAAAAGTTTTATGGACGCCTCTGAATCTATAAAACAGCAATCAGATTGAACTAAAAAATATACATGGTGATAATGCATTGACACAACAAGATTAATCTTCCTCAGTAGTGTGAAAATGACACATTCTGTTGACATTCTAAACAGATTTTAATTCCTTATGATTTATTTCACTAATCAATGTTGAGCTACCTCTCTCTCTCTCTCTCTCTCTCTCTCTCTCTCTCTCTCTCTCTCTCTCTCTCTCTCTGTCTGTCTGTCTGTCTGTCTTTCTTTCTAACAAAACATAATATTGAGTTTTGATAGAACAGTTCTTACGTAAGAAGTCAGGAGGAAACAGTTTATTATTCACGCTAATGAAGTGCATTTCATTTTCATGGTGATTTCAAGTGGGTAGACTGTTTGCAATTAGTTGAAAGGTTTCAGCATACATTTAGAAATATTATTAATGTGGAATGAAATTACCATGCAAAATCTGAGTGCACCTTTTGAAGACTTTAATACTGTTTGTTTTTGGCTATTTTAAACATTTTGAGCTTCCCATAGAGCTCAATAAATGGGCCACCTCTGTTTCTTGCCTTCGGCCCACTGAATGAACTCCTTGTGAAATCACAGCAGTTCTAGCCAGTGAGTGCATTCAGTTCAGTTTGTTCAATTTTGTTCATACAATGCTTTTTACAACTGATGTCATCACAAAGCAGCTTTACAGAATCCAGAACCAAGCCCCTAGTGAGCTGGCCAGTGGCCACAGAGCCAAGGAAAAACTCCACTAAGCTTGAGAAAGGAGCCTCAAGACTGCAAAAGGGAAGTCATCCTACTCAGTTTGAAGAGCAAGGGAGGATAAAAGAGATGTCCTTAAGGAGATAGCTAACAAAAGAAGTCTTTTTGTAATCACTGCTGAACATCTGACAGTCTATAGCTAACAAAGTAGGAACAGTTAGATTCAGCAGCAGTAGTTTTTTGTTAATTACTTTTTATTGATTCAGTTTAAACAAATACAGAGACAAACAAATGACTGCAATGCAATAGGGTAGAAAACAGAAAACAGAAAAGGGGGGGTGGGTTTGTAAAAGACTGTAGCAGATGACCAATCATCAATGGTTTGAGGTGTTGCTTTATGAAATCTGGCTGGAGTATGTAGCAGTATTAGTTTTTGATAGTTTCCAGTCGACAGCAACATGAACAACAATCTCTGCCTGGGTTTTGAACAGCAGTTGCCCTTGGATGGGGGAGTAGGAGCGCATTTGTGCAGTACAAGGCAGAAGAAGCAGCCGGGACACTTAACCACTCACTGATGGTCGATCTAGGATGGGGTGGTGACCTAGAACTCTGATAGTGTTGTTCTGCTAGGAGAAAATAGCAATGGAAGGGATAGAAGACAAATAGAAAACAGAGTTAGTTCTCTTTAGGTTTACAAAATGTAATCATAAAGAGTGCAAGTTTTCAGGACTGATCCATGTGATCTGTATTTCTAGACATTTACTTATTTCAGTATGGTCAAATTCCAGCTGCTAGAATTCTCCCTCATTCTAGAAAATCCGCTCACATCCCAATTCTTACATCTGCTTCCTGTCCCACTAGGCAACTATTTTCCTTTTCCCACCAATGCACAAATATCTACTCAGTCTACCACTCTCTCTTTAGCAAAGCTCCTGCACCCCTATGGTTTCTGGTGCTTGATTTCTGTCTGTCCCAAAATCCAGATCTTTAAGGCTCAGAAATTCTAGGCTGGTGAAGGTTATGCTGCTTAGGTCAGATATAGCTGTAACTGGAAGGCTAAATTTTGTGAAACATTGACAGTTTTCTGATATGCACTCATTTTTGGCCTAAATGCTCTTTTTGAGTATAAAAATCACTAATATCCCAGGTTTGGTGTATATCCAGTCATTGCTTTGACTGCGTGATAAGCAATGTGTTGCACAGTGTTTATCTCTAGTCTTCTAGTATCTAGTCCAGTAGACTTTATTTAGGAATTGTTCATTCTTAAACAAAAGGGATGTTTTTCAGCAAACTGAAATAGTTGTTAGTTTGGAGTGGTTTTATTGAAATATGATACACATTTGTGGAGTCTTTCCACTTTGCCATTCCACTTTGCCATTATTAGAAAATTAATTTTAGAAATCAATAAAATATTTGTTTACTGTTTTCAAGCATAATTGGCATGAATATGCATTACAGTCTTTGTTCAGTCATGTGGAATCCAGAAATGATGCGTGAAATGTGTAATGATCTTATTAATATTAACTATCAGTACTCAGCCAGCCTCTCCCTGATGTGCCGTTTCCTGTGCTTTCAGTTGTACAAATACTTGAGTATTGATTTCAAAACAATGATATTCCATTTTACCACCATTTCAACTCTGTTTGCTGTAGTGTGTGGAAACTCAAAAGCCCTCGTTTTTATAGCCAATCAAACATTTTTACAGACCAGAATTATCATTATGACCACTGTGATTTTCCAGTCAACATCTACTGATTCATTATATTTTTAAACTAAACTTTTGTTTTTATTTGCATTAACTTTTTAATTTAATTGCAGAAGGCTAAATAAATGCACCATGTTCAAGCTTATCAAACATTAAAGTACATAAAAGTATTCGTCATTCTTTTCTTCCCTTTCACAGCAGAAATAACATTTTTGAGAGAAAGATTTTGACTTTAGATTTAAAGGAAAATGAGACATGACATCTGAAGTGCAAAGTAAGAGCTCATGTATTAGGAAAGATTGCAGATAATCAGTGTGTTTCAAAGGAACATCCATCTGAATTAAGTGTTGAATGCTCCTTGAGAGAGACACTCACGAATGCCCTACGTATATGTCATAACTTCACATAAGATAACTTGTTCTCTAGTACATTTATTGCCTGGAAAAGAAGCACGTTATCTTGGTGTGGCCATTTAGACTGGAACAGTGAACAGCTTAAAGTGCAGGAGTTTTTAGTTAAGGTTTTTCTTTGCTCATTACTCAACAATGTCGTTATGCTTTGTTCCCTGTTCCCTGACTTTGTGAGAATTTCCCAGGAGGGACACTGTGACTGAGGTTGCAGTCCTTTACCTTTTCTTTGCTTTCAATCACACAGTTCCTAAATCTTGAATTTTTTTCTTTCAGCATCTGATTTCTTCTCAGTATGTCTCTAAAAGAAATAGTTCCACAAGGAATTTTGATCAAAAGGAATATTGCAGTAGTGTTTCAAAAAAATTTGAAGATTAAGTAAATGTAAAGCTGATGAGGCTATGTTACATAAAAAATAGATGTATGGTGGCAAATTAGAGAATAAAGTTGTGGGAAGTCGCCTGCAGAACCATACCTTTTTCAAGCCACTTTAACTTCAGTAGTGTTGCTATGCCACTTTTTAACAGAATACCTTTACCCTTTGAAGCTGTAGCACAGTGGCTTAATCATGTACAATCTATGCTTTGTGATATACTGAGGATTTGAGTCTGGACTGTCTGAGACTGAGTGTAAGTATAGTCCTGATCTAAGGTGAATAACTGGTAGTAGAGCTGAACCAGGCATATTTTAATTGATCAGTATCAGCTATATTAAGCCAGATCCAGTTTGAGTCCCTTGTTAAGACTATTGCACTTTATAGTACCCTGATGTATTCCTAAGCCTCTGTCATAAAAATGACAGATATGCATAGCTGACAGTGAAGCATGAGTTCTGGGAATAATTCAATGGTCTAAACACCTGCTGTGTTGAACTGTTTTAAAGAGGAAAGCAGCCCAAAAGCTACCTGAAATATCTGTAAAATCAGTGTTTCAGCTACAGTTAAGGAAGCCTCTAGGACTCTAAGCCAAGACAAAGAACTAAGCCACTTGGTGGATATTACAAAAACAAAAATGGCCAAAAACTAATTAGTGTAATTTCAGACTATGTACTTGGCAGTAAGACACATGCTAAAATAAAGTGATTATGCAGTAACATTTCAATTTAAGTGGCAATTATTTATTACTATTCAGTGGGGTTCATCTTATTTTATCTTATTTGACAAAGCTGTAGTTCTTGGATGCCACTGGGTGTTAAGCTCTAAATTCTAATTTTCAGGTGTTAAGCAGAGGTGTGACCAGAACATCATGTGTGGGTGGGCATTTGGCTTGTCTGGGGGGGCAAAAAATATCTATCCTTCCATCCATCCATTTTTTATTAATTTTTTTTTTGGGGGGGTGCCATGCTGCCGTGTTGGTAGCAGCAGTGCTAGTCTGCTGGCGACAGAGGTTGAAGATTTCTGGTTTTTATTGAGCCACCTATGCAGTTTTTGGTCTCACTACGCAGAAAATAAAATAAGAATGGAACTTATGCGTTGTTTTAATTAAAGAATGCCATAAACGGGTCCACAATATGCTGCAGAATGCTTGGCGAAGGGAACAGTGTCAGCAGCAGCACGGCGAGGGACACGCCCCCTACTCAAACGGGCCAATTGGAAAGCAGCTCAGTTTTGAAAACCAATTTTTTTTTTTCCAGAGTTTTCATTGGACAGACAGAGCATTTCGCGGGGGCGGGGGGAAGTGCCCACCCTTCTTGGGCATTAGGCTTTATTTCTCTCTAGTGGGCATGTAATTTCAGTAAAGCAGTTTAAAGTGCATTTCTTATATGAATTGTTATTATTATTGTTGTTGTAATTGTTGTTGTTGTTTTCACAATATAAAATGTAACCTTTGCTCTCACAGCAACCCAATGCTTGCCCCTGAACCCTCATCAATCCTTTTGCTTTCTTGACACTCTTTTACTTACTCTCTGTGTCAAAGTACAGTAAAGCTTTTAAAGAGGCCTGTATAACTCTTAACCCTGCACAGTGCAACAGCAGAGCAGTGGGGGTCTCCCTGACCCTGTTTGAAGTAAAAGGCCACTTCAGACTAGCAGAGGGAAGCTAGGCACCCAGAGAGATGAGACAGGAGGGCCATAGTGGCAAAACATCACAGTGTTTGCTCAAAGCTTTTCTGTGTGATAGTGAACACTGTTATTGTATAACTGCTTAAAGCTCCTATTTATAACTTTTTGAAGCACATTCATTGTTCAGTGATCATCATTAACTGCTAGACAGTGTTTGTCTCAATTTAAGAACTATGCATAATACATTCTGTCTCCAACACCTACGTGTTTTGATGGAGGAGTGTCTGAAATTGAACACAGTTTTGCACTCAATGGAAATGAATTATTGGATTTTGGCCAGATAGCCTTCATATAAACTCCTGTCAAATTTAAAGTGCAAAATGAATGTTAAATATTTCTTTACGGATTTGCATTTGTAGTATAATTTTAGAGCTTCATCTGTTTTATAATTTTAAAACGGCAGCAGCTTCTAAAGGCTCAACAACTACAACACTGATACGCTGATACTAGCAATCTTTGTCATGTGTGTATTTGACTGACTTTTGGTTGCTGATGTTGGCTAATACAGGTGAAGATTGTGCTATGAAATGTTTATGCTAGAACGATGTTCATTAACCTTTGTATGTCTGCATGTGCGTGTATTCTTAGAGAGTTTGCCAAAGAGAGAGAACGTGTGGAGAAGAGACAGGAGTTTTTGAAGCTGCGCAGGCAACAGCAAATTGAGAGAGAACTTACTGGTTACCTGGAGTGGATCTGTAAAGCAGGTAAGACACCCCAGTTCTCACATTCCCTCATATGACATCATCTTGTCTCTGTATTAGGGTCTGTCTTATATGTTGGTTGATAAGCTCACTAGACAAACAATTACATGCTTCATTTCTTCATTACCGCTAACAATAATCTCTAATACTTGTTCATGTGTCCCTGTAGCCTTAAACACAGTAACAGTCTTGCCAAGTTGGAATTACAGCAGTCCCTTGAGAGTTTCTTGAGAGAGTTCCTTTCCATTTAAGCCCAGCTCAGAGTCCCTTATTTTATCATTTCACATGCTGCCCCATGTTGAGAACTGGATTTTGAGGCCTGGTGATTTGCTGGTCAGTCAGTGTCCCAATGTTCCATCACACTGGAATGTGAGTGTCAGTGTTGCATTCTGACTGGACATGAAGCAAAGCACAGTGTTAGTGGAAAATATACAGGGACTGAAATTGACAGGAACTATTTTAAGAGACTGGTGTAATCCTTACCTGACACGCATGTCACAGTCATTATGGCAAGAAGATACCCTATAAAAGAAAGGATGCAAGTCACATTGATAAATTTTTTGGCAAAAATATTAAAATTTGGTATAGTTACCCCTTGCTACTTTTGCTACTCATACAGTTCCATTTGGCTTGCCCAACAAAATGGACACCAATAACCAATCAACGAATGTATGCCTGTGTTAATTACATTTTGTAGTCTCATTCATAATGGATGAGTTTTACTTAGTTTCCAATAAACCAGCCATTAGATCTTGCTACAGTAGGCTACAATATGTTTTCTCATGTGATTTGGTCTATCCCCTAGATTTATTTTGTCTCTTTACAAAATTTAACCTCTGTCACCTGTCGAAATTGTCAAATCATTCTGCCTCTTGCTGCTTTAGCCAGTTCACACATCCTGCTTGACCATACTGATCGTTGCTTATTCTTTCAACTTCTGGCCTGGTCATATTATGCATTACAATTGGGTTCATCAACATTATATTATAACAGACACCTCTGACATGAGGAAAACCATTCACTTCATCATGATCCTGTTGAGAAATTTATCCAGTCCAGAGACAGTAATGTATAGCATAGTAAAGCAACTAATACTATTCAAATCTGATTTTTTTTTTACCTTGCCAATTCATATCAACCAATACTACTGATTATCAGAATCAGTGTCCATATTGGTTAGGTGTTAAGCTCTAGCTTCTAGGCAATAAGCTGTAGTTCTTGGAGCCTAAAACCAAAGAAATACGACTTGCTGTCTAAAAACTAGAAACCTAACACCCAAGACCTACAGCTTAATGTCTGAAAACTAGATCTTAATGTTCAAAAAACAGATCTTAACACATGCTACCAGAGCATAATACCCAAAAACTACAGTTTAATGTAGTTACCACTGAAACCAGAACTTAATCCCCGATGACTGCAGCTTAACACCCAAGAACTACATCTTAACACCTAAACCAGAGCTTAACTCCTGAAAATTAGAATTTAACACTCAAGAACTAGAGCTTAACACTCAACAACTAAAGCTTGTTGAAAACAAATTGTCTGAAAACTAGAGATTATTGCCCATGAACTCGTAATTAACACCCAAAAACTAAACCTGAAACCATGGAAACAAGAGTTATTATTATTATTATTATTATTATTGTTGTTGTTGGTGTTGCTGTTGCTGCTGTTGTTTCTCATTGCATTCTCTGGATTTTATCATGATGAATATCATCCGTAGTTTCCACACTGATTATCACACAAACTTTAAAAAAATGAATAAATATACTGGACGCTGATTTAGAATGAATGCTTTGTGGTTGACCTGTTATCGTATCTGATTTTCCAGAGGAGGTGCTTCTGGCTGAGGAGGATCAAAATGCAGAGGAGAAATCTCCACTAGATGGTGCGTGGTACAAGAGGAAACAGAACAACCCAGGTGAAAAGAGGGCAAGGGCACAGAGGGCTGGTTTACCATAATAACCTATGGTAAACCAGGCCAGTGTTCAGAGGTATGACCTCTCACTTCATCATCCTTCATTCATAAACATGATTTTGCTCTGCGCAAGAGCACAAATTGATTTGTGGTATTTTTAGATCAAACATGGATGCTGTTTGATCTTTTCACCTGGGGACCAATGAAACTAAGTGAAATCATGGTACTCAGAAGGTGGCTGTAGCCTGAGTACTGCCCATCCATACGGTTTCAGTAGCCACATAATGTGTTCTGCTCTTACCCTTGCCTATGTTTCTTTTTGTCCTGGCTTTCGTTACATAAAAATGCCTTTTATTTGATGTGCATGCAAAACTCCTGACATCCACATAGCTTTCCTTTAACTCCAGCTTTAATTCTTTATAACTCTCTTTTTACCCTCTTACTCGCTTTTATAGTTCCTACTGTTCTCTCTCCCTCTCTTCTTCTTTACATCCACTTTGGGTCTCTTTCAGTTTAATTCAGTTTCGATTCACTTCAGTTCAAATGAGCTTTACTGGAATTAACTGTAATTAACAACTGTTGCCAAAATAGTTCATATTAAAAGTATTCAAATTAAAGACACCCCCCCCCCCCCAAAAAAAACAAAAAAACACATGTGCAAACAATATAGACATATAAACAGTTAAATGGGATGAAATTACATGCTATTGGTTAGGGAAGGCATTCATTGTTTCGAAGTTTGTGACAGTTGTGTACATATTTAGCTGATAGTTGTGGGATCTCTCCTCAACACACAAACAACAAATTTCTTTAGTTTTCATTGTGTTCTCATTAAAGGACGGACTGTAAGCTTTTAATGAATGGAAATACTCTTCCCTTCAGTTGTTTGTATTTGGGACTTGAGCACAGGAAGTAGCGCTCTGTGCACTGAGCATATATTTGCTCTTTTTCTATTTGCAGTCCGTGGGCACTGAGTCTGTACAGAGTGAGGGAATGTCTCTGTAGGGCTTTTTAGTTTTATCAGATAATTAGCAAGTGTGTATTCTCTCTTCAGTAATCTAGAAGTGCTCTAATTTATTGATGGAAGCAAAGTAATTGATGTACTCTTGTTAGTGTGTTTTGTCAATTGTGCTGAGTTGAAAGGGTGTAATGATGCAGAGTGTGTGTGAAAGGGTGTAATGAAGTGTGTTTTAAGGTGATGTTTCTCTTTAATGTGTTTGTATCTGGGTGTGTGCATGTGGTGAGGTACGCTGTGTGCCTGTGTATGAGTCCAGTGTCTGGGATGAGTGAGAGTAGAATTTAAATGAAACATTTCCATGAGTTCCTCTCCCATAAAGTATTTTATAATACTATACTGGGCCTCATAGTATAATAACATATAGAAGTATGGGCTTAATTATAGAATTAAATATTTTAGCCAGATTTAAATGGGTGGGTTAATGTTTTAATGATCTTTTAAAAATGTTGTCTTGATCTTTAAAAAATGATCTTTTTTTGATTAACAGTCCTTAGTAACTCTATTCCATAGTGTGCTGTAGTTCAATCCCTCTGAAGGTAAAGTGGAATTCTGATTGGTGCAACTGGTGATTTTTTGTTTTGATGTTGTGAATGTCTTGGTAGGGTTATATGTTCGTGTAGGTCTTGGGCTATAGAAGCTAGCAGCCTTATATAGTTTGCAAGACAATTCTTTCTCATTTAATTTAAGCCCTAAATTTGATAATGTAAAGGTAAAAAAGGCTGGGGGTAAATTACAGCCTTAATGCACCCGCATAATTGTATACAGAATTCCATTCTTTTATTGCCAATCAAATAATTTTCTTTAGTTCAAAGAAACCGGTAAATATTTTCCTTGTATTTGTTGGATGGACATGTTTTTGGATGAGTGCATGTAAAGTGTGAATGTGGTCTGTTGTTCTGTGTTTGGGTAAAAAAAAAAAATATTTTGATAGGGTGTTATGTTCTTTTAAATATGATAATAATGTAGTGTTACCTATTCTAAAGACGCTTTTTCCTAGACTATTGTTTACACAGATACAGTTCCACATGCTTTTGCCTCTCAATCTTTTGCTCTCTATCTCCTTCTGTCTTGATTGCTGTCATTTTCTTTTCCTCTATTTTTCTGTTCCTTTCTTTATCTCTCCCACTTTTTCCCTCTCTCTGTTGCTCTCTCTGTTGCTCTCTCTGTCTCTCTCTGTCTCTCTGTCTCTCTCTCTGTCTCTCTCTCTATCTCTCTCTCTCTCTCTCTCTCTCTCTCTCTTTGTCTCTCTCTCCCTCCCTCCCTCTCTGTCTGTATTT
>JBBIGA010101513.1:0-10941 GCA_037576975.1 Alestes dentex | reverse complement strand
GAAAAAATGCCAAGAGTGTGCAAAGCTGTCGTCAGAGCAGTAGGTGATGTTTTCAGTATTAATCTACAATGTAGCCACTAATAAAAACAAAGCAAATCGTTGAATGAGAAAGTGTGTCCAAACTTTTGACTGGTAGTGTACACAAACACACACATACATAGAAACACACACTCACACACACTACCCTCCCACATCACGTCAGTGTCACTGATCCATCACCGAAATGAAACCTGCTCTCTGGACCTGTGGGTGTCCTGATTATCGATGAAAGGCGTGGAACGCGTCAGAGAAACCGATTACAGTCTGTAATTGTGGACTAGAAAGTAATCTATTGAACAGTCCTTGAGAAGGACCTGTGGATGGTCCAGATAGAGAGGCGGGGGTACAATAAAGTGCCCAGTGTGTGGCTGCAGTAGATAACCAGTCTGATAGTGACGTGAGCTTCTTTCTTCCAGCAACACTGTCTTTATCTTCTCAAAGCTTTGGCTCAAAAAGAGTCCGACAGCACCTGCTGCTGTTTTTACCCGCGAACTCGAGGGAGGCCTTTTTAAAACTTGCAGCAGAATCCCTCAATACAATAGAAGCCCATCATTTCCAAAAGTAGAAAGGGTGTCAATCATGCTGAGAATTCATTGCGAAAGGTCAGTGGTCAGAGTCACTTCAAGAACGACACGCCTCCCAGTGGACCTTTGTGCCTGCTCTTGCCCCTGAGTGTCCAAATGTGCCTGAAATGTGCAGCAGCTCACCGAACAAGACCACTCTAAGCCACGCTAAATGCAGCCCCTTCTAAACAGCAGATCGAAGAGCTACTCTGCTAAGTAAATATCCCACAGTTCAGAGTGCCGGTGCTGCTGGGGGTGAAAATAACAGGGAAGAGCGCTACCATTGTGAAGAACCGCCTGTCCAACAAAGATGCCGCACACACCACATACTTAGCGAGTGCCTGTGCACTTTCACTAAACTCTGGAAAACCTCACATAAATGCGTGCTCACAGCCACAAATCGTACACAACCTCAAATCCGCAGGTATGCAGGAACCGCACTGTACCTAAACTGTACTGCAATGGCACAGCAGTTGTAGCACGCTTTGATTCTCCAGTGTATCTTGGTCCAGTAACCAGTAAGCAGCACAATTCTCTTCCCACAGTATATGGCCGGTCGTCCCAAAACCGTGTCCATGGAGTCAGACCAGCGGGAAGTTTTTCTGTCAGAGCTGCTTTTGATATTGTGGTCTTTTATAATTTATGGTCTTTTAATATATTTGTTTTAGTTTCACCTTTTTTCTCACCGTGCAATGAAAACCTAATCCAGATAACTTGTTAGTGATGTCCTGTTACACCTGTGTGTTTCTCACAGTGTTAAAGACAAATCTGTCACAGAAAACTCCCACTGAAATTTATGTTCATCCCAAACGGATGTACTTCGTCAGCTTCCCAGTTGGTAGTTTGTATCTCCATTGTTGTTTTTTTTGTGCAGGCAGTAAACAATAATGGCCTCTTTCCATGTTGTCGTGACATTTCAATTAATCAGAAAGTAGTGACGTGCTCAGTTCGGTTTCGTCCCTCTTTCAGCCCTGCCATCGAGCAGCTCGGGTTCGGCTCGGATACGGGTTGCTTTATTTGTTATGGAAAAACATTTGCAGTGAACTATTGTAGGATCACTGAGAGCTGTAGCCCAGTGAAATAGTTCTAGATTCAGTGTCAGTCAAAAGTTTGAACACGTGACTGAATCCTAAAGACATTTCGATCTAATAGCTTACACTTACATGCTTGAAAATGAATTGCCCTGACTGATGTAAGTCAAGTTGATGCTCATGTATGGATTCATTTCAATTTGGGCAACCAAGCGGTGCAATTGTCCAAGACTTACCCCAACATTGAGGGTCTCTCGAGTTCGTCACAACCATACATGGAGTTCAATGGCACCCTTCCACTGACAGGCACAAGGAATTGCACCATAGCATGAATAAATGTTACAATTACAAATAAAGCGACCCAAACCCGAGCTGTACCCATGCTGCTCGGCGGCAGGGCCAAAGGCGGGCTGCAGCCCAGATGACTGCATCACTGCTTTCTGATTGGTAGAAATGTTGTAATCATTGTTTACTGTCTGAGGAAACAAACAACAATGGAGACACAAACTAATAACTGGGAACTTGACAAAGTACAAGCACGACTGTCTGTTTGAGCTGAAGATTAATTTCAGTGGGAGTTTTCTTTGAAGCTAACAAATGTATCTTTAACTCTTGGTTATCTGAATTAGGTTTTCATTGCATAGCTAAATGCATGCAGAGAAAAAAAACTCTATACAGACTATAAATTAAAAAAAAAAAAATGCAGCTCTTACTGGCTGAGCAGCTCTACCGGACTGAGATACACTGCAGAATCAAAGGGCGCTACAAGTTCCGTACCATCGCAGTACAGTTAAGGTAAAGCACGGGTCCTGTCTATGGAAAAGTGCCTCAACAGAGCACAACTGCCCCACCCTCCCACCCTCTCCCATCCCTCAGTCAGTGTGGGCAAACCAAAGTGGTAGTCCGTGTTCTTCAAGAGCGTTGAGCTGTCCGATGACGGCACATTAGCAGCAGTTTGAAAAAACTTTATAATACTGCATGAGACCTGGGCACAGGACGACAGTCAGGGATCAGAGACGGGATTCTAGTTTTCCACAGACTGGAATAAGGCTGGTTATCTGAGAGCTGCCCATTAAATATTATACCTGAACATTCGGTCATTTTACCTGGACATTAGCATTATCTGTGCAATCATTTTAAAGCAGTTGGCTAATGCTGACCTACAAAAACCCCTAAGAGTAGCCATTTCAGCCTTTCATCCACTTACAAATAGCGTTTTGAAAACTGACCTTTCGCTGCCTAGCATGTGGATCCACTTGCTAGCCATAAAAATAAGCGAACGAGGTCAAAGTAGCCGAAATTAGGATAAATCTTTGGACCCCAATTCTATTTCATGTGCACTGCTCTGCAGGTCATGTGCTGTCCATGATTTTGTTACGGAAATTACCCAAATTGGGTTGGTACCTTGCTGTCACACTGTTGTATCGTGATTTATATTTAGTTTGGGCTCCCAAGTGGTGTAACTTTCTAAACACTGACCCCTCACCGGGGGATCATGGGTTCCTCACAATCATACATGGGAGTTTAAGAGGCTTAATATTTAAGAGGCTTAACCAAGAGGACTAAGCATTAATAAAGATATGACCTTTTGTCAATACTGAACAGTTTTAAGGGATCTTATTAGATAAACAATCAATTCTTTTTTGAGGAAAGAGAAAATGATGTTTAATGTGCCCAAATTCAGTCCAGCACAGTTGGGTAGCTCCCCTGTTCAAACACACTCACTAAACCTAGTGACAGACGAGTTGAATGAGGTGTGTTTGAGCAGAGAAATCTTTTACAAAATCATCATCAAACTATGCTGGACCTCCAGGACCAGATCTGGGCACCCCCAGTGTAACACAGAAACAGCAAAGGGTGTTCTGATTGTTCAAGTTCAAATCAGTGCAGAATTAAAGCAACAATAAAGAAGCAGATGTCGAGAACAGAGTATTTTAAAGTGCTAATTGCGATAATAAACTGTCAAAAATACAGCCTAATACAGCCAGTGGAAGTTCTGCAGCCCCTGTGAATGAAACGTATGCAGCTCCTGAATGTCGAGTGGCTGGAATTTGAGCCAGGGATCGTGTTGACAGGATTTATGTAAATAAAAGAGACTCATCCAGTTTCCGAACCGAAAACTTCACCAATCATAATTGTTTGGAACAATACCGAGCCTTGCATTCCACATTTAGTCTGTCACTCAAAGATAATTGCCTGCCTGATGGAGTGAGATGTATTTCTGGTTGAAGCTGGAGCTCGCCAGATTTTGGGAGAAACTCAGAAGTCGCCAGAGAGCGCAGACGGAGCCCAGCCTCTCTGCTCCGGATAAAACCGCAGCGTTCTGGCAACAGGTTAGTCGATGCTTGGTAAGAAAGGCGTGTGAAAGCAGAAGTTGGACAACACTCACTTCGGGATCATTCTCAGTGCTCTTTTAAGTTTTTGATACAATTTTGTTTTCGTTAAACCCCTTTTCACAGCAGCCATAAAATGTCATTTCTGTTCGTTTTGGAATTTTAATATACATTTTTCATTTTACACCATTTTCATTTTAATAACTTTGATATTAATTACAGGTTAAAAAAGTTAAATATTTTAGTCCTAACTTGAATTTAAGTTATATCATTTCCTCCTCTTGTAGTCCTGTTGAATCTGCAGTGTGTGGGTTTTACAGTCTGACAGGAATAAATGTGGAGTGATTTGAATCCAGTATGAATCTGCAGTGTGTGTAACGCTTTCCTACAGGCCAACGAGTGGCCGTTCCACCGACAATGGAAATGGACATCAGATATTTTTCTGAATATGGTCAAATAAAATGTTGAAAGTCAAGTTATGACTAAAACTGAACTAAAATACTCACGTTTTAACACATAATTAATATTAAAATTCAAACATTAAATTACATTTTTTAATTAAAATATTAACATTCAAGGCTGTGGGATGTCCAAAAAAGGCAGAAATGAGATTTTATGGCTACTGTGAAAAGAGGTTTAATAGAAATGGCCCGAACAAAATTTGATCATTTCCTCCTCCTGTAGTTTACCACTTCTGAGACATGAGGGTTTTAAGATGTAATCCCAAAACCTGACAAGCAGCTCAGATTCAGGCAGTTTCTGCTGTACAGCCACTCTCAACTACTCAAAGCATCCAGGTCTTCGTAAGTGATGTTATTGCGCATAATTGATTTTGCTCACTGAAAATGTGAAAAAAAGCTTTGTGACTTTTACAGATTTTCATTTTTCCTGCGTAAGTAGCGCAGCAGAGGCAATACTCATCCCACGCAGCAGGTATGAAAGGAAAAGGAAGAACAAGTAAAAGGTTTTTGCTGCTGAAAAACGAGGTCAAGCTCATCTCCTGTAAGGAAAAAAGCTGCAGCACTTTGGCTAAGCTGGAGAGATGAGAAGCCCCCTGTGATAACACACTGGGAGAGAGCTGCTGTAATTACCCAAGGCTTTTTACTGTACTTTCATAAACGCAGATTATGGCAAGCATGAAATGGAGATGGATTTGAACTGAGATGGACAGGCTTGATGAGTTTTGTGTGTGTGTATGTGTGTGTGTGTGTATGTGTGTGTGTGTGTGTGTGTGTGTGTGTCTGTGTGTGTTACTTCTTTAAGACAACTGCTACCAAAAGCTTTAAAGTGGTCTAAGGTTCGGACATACCGACCCATCAAGAGAGTTTCTTTAATTTTAGTACTGTACTACAGAGGACTTTAACATTTGAGAGAACAGATGTGGGATAATGCACAGATAAATATTGGCCTTCAACCAAATTTAGACCTCATGGTCTGACAGTAATAACTCTGAAGTGATTTTGATCCAGAATGAATCTGTGATGTGTGTAATGTTTACAGTCTGAGAGTAATAATAGTGGAGTGGTTTTAACCCAGTATGAATCTGTAGTGTAGTTTTTTATGGTCTGAGTGTGATAATTGTGGAGTTGTTTTAATCCAGTATGAATCTGGAGTGGTTGTAGTTTTTAAGGTCTGGCAGGAATAATTATGGAGCAATTTTAATCCAGTATGAATCTGCAGTGTTATTAGTTTTTACAGTCTGATAGTAAAAATCAGGGAGTTATTTAATCCAGTATGAATCTGCAGTGTTAGTAGTTTTTACAGTCTGATAGTAAAAATCAGGGAGTTATTTAATCCAGTATGAATCTGCAGTGTTAGTAGTTTTTAAGGTCTGACAGTATGAATTATGGAGCAATTTTAATCCAGTATGAGTCTGAAGTCTGTGTAGTTTTTTTTACTATCTGAGAGTAATAATTGGGTAGTGATTTCAATCCAGTATGAATATGCAGTAGTTTAAACACTCTGATAGAACTAATTGTTTGTTTCTCCTTAACTGACTGAACATTGAACTCCCACAATAATATCAATCCTCTTACACGTCGCACTAATGTAAAAGAACGTCCGTGTGGTGTAGTTATTGAATATGAACATCTGAGCTATGACCTTTCAAGCGAGAAATTCCATAGATGCTTTATTCTGTACTAATTGGCCAGTCAAAGTCCACAAATTACATTTGGAAACCCCCTGCAGTGCTAATATCCAGCTCTGATGGACTTTTTAAAAAACAATTTCTGGGCATTTCTGCATAAACCTTTACATCATGCCTGAAGAATATGCAAATGTAAGACATACGCTACCAGTCAAGACTGTCTTCTGTTTTACATCCTTCAGAACTTCAGTCAGGTGTGTATCTTTCGGGAGCCACTGGTCACTCTGGAGAGACTGTCGACTCCATCTTCCAGACATCAGGCATTCTAAAGTGGGACCCCAAGCTCAAATATGAGTCCCAACACTTCAAGTAACACATCATATTTGCCTGAATGAAAATGAAACACCTCAGAAATGGCTAAACACATCTTCACAAGTACCTATTAACACAGGGACTTGACTGTGCCGGTTGGGACAAATCAGATTCCACTACATTCAGTTCCGTCTGTAAATTGGAGGGGTCCTGAGGGTCTTTGCAGGACAGCCAGAATCAAGAACGAATCATATGGGTTTAAAAACAAAACCTTACACTGTTCTTCTCATTATTGAGGACACTGTCTCCCAACCCCTAGCCTCAACACACCCGGTCCAACTTATCAGCTCATTAACAGCCCGTCCCCAGTCAGGGGGTCCCAGGGGCATCAAGGTTGTGAAACACTGGTTAAGGACACTGAAAACACTAATGGCTTTAATTCCGTTCAGGTGTTCTGGCGGTCTCGGTTTGATATAGGCAGCTGTTCCGTTATTTCACATAAACATCCTTTTTCACACAGGGTTGGAACACTGGCAATTTTCAAGTGAGCTTGTTTATGCAGACATGCCAGACGAGGAGTGCTGAATGCTAATGTAATAAAACGGGAACAGAGGAGAACAAGAGCACAGCAACAATAAAGGAAGTCATACGGGTTCATCTCAGAGCCAAACTGAAAATGTGCAGCTTTCTGCCAGGCCTCGTGCTGCTGGCAGAGGGAACTCTTCGCATTATCAAAGCGGCCACTGTCACTTTCTTATTTCAGGGAAGCTCATTCAGTCTGCTGGAGAGAGCACATCTGTTTCACCAACAGAGTGATAAACCTTATGGAGCGAATATGACCCACATATGTTCTTGTTTGCAGTTTCGTTTTACAACTGGTTTTAAAATGCACCCTGGGTACAGGTGGTCTGGGATAACATCAAATCTTTTGTAGTGTAAATGCTTATGCATCCTAACGTGCCCCGACTGTGCAGCTTGTTAACTGTCCTGAGTTCACATGGATGTTCTAGGGCAGGAAAATACTGTGTGAAGGTCAGAGGGTCTCCGAGGCCGAGAGGCATCAGGGTTGGGAACCAGTGGTTAGGCCATTGGAAAGGTCCACAAAAGTTACATCACAGGAAAATGTGAGACAGCGTACCAACACTCGAAAAAATGGAGAGAGGCAGCGTGAAATAAAACACTTGAAGCTAGACTACGGTAAGGCCAAAGACAACTACAGCACGACTGGGGGGGCAGGAGGGATAACGGACCCATTTTACAAGTTGGTAATAAAGCATATGCATGTATGTTCTTGCAGTCAGTGTTCACTCTTGGTTTTAAATTGCGACCATGTCACGAGTGGATACCACTGAATACAAGAGTAAACAACCACCAAGACGCATCGTGATCCGGACACTCAAACCCGAGGTGGCCTGTTTTACTCGGCCGCTCTCCAGAGCCCCTCCCTCTGCGGGGTTTCCCCACCCACTTGTGGGCGGAGACTATCCTGAAAGTTCTCCCGAGTTCAAAGATCTTGTGTTTATTCCTGTTTGTTTCTAAAACCTAAAATAAAAGTAATTTGATCATTTTGTCCTTTATGTTCATTTGTGTGTGACATTTTTAAAACCCTGGTAGTGATTATTATTATTATTATTAGGTTTTTTACATTTTTGGTTCTAGGTGACACACGAACATCATACAAAGCGCAGCATGACACCTGACACCTCGAGCACCAACACAAACTGGGGGAACTGTTTTGCCGTATGACAGTTTACCATTTGTTGCGCTTTTGGCAGTGATCTGTGCCACTCACTCTCTAAGGATTAAAGAAGTTGTGATTCAGTCATAAATATCCTCCTGTTGACCAGGACAGATCTTAAGGTGTAGAATACATTTTCTTTGTGCTCTATTAGTTTCCCAGAAACGGATTTAAGGTATTTGTGGTCACAATGGTCATTTTCCATCCCGTCTTCATTCTTTTGAACTAAACAGCCTGTTTTGGTTTCTGTGCTTTTAAAACCTATATAGAAATTGTCTTTGCTGCCCTGTATTGTCTCTCATTCAGAAAAAAAATGGCTGAATTTGCAGATAAAAAAAAAAGTACTGGTTTTTATGACTAAAATGTTTTCATGGTATATTTTGAAACGTTTCAAACAAACAAACAAATCCCTGGCCTGGGTGTTTCTCCCTCCCTCTCTTTTCTAAAAGCATGCACATTAATGGCTAGAAAACTAAAGTTAAATACCACCATCTGTTAGTGTGATTTACTGTGAAGTCGTGCTTTCTCACTGACTGTATTTTCCAGATGCATCAGTGAAGCCATCTGCTAATGATATAATAATATTCTAGTAATAGTAGTTAAATTAATAATATAGTGCCAATAGTGATATTAAAAGACACTTTGGCAAACAAAATTAAAGTTTAGAGTGTGTACAGGTGGCTTTCGTAATTGCTTCCTTAATATACAGTATATATACACATATATACGTACATATTTTTCATACATATATTTATAATTACAAATAGTAAAAACATATATGTATAAATAATACTTATATACATTTGTTAACATTCATCTTTATATTTATAAATCTAAATCCATATTACGTATTCATATTGTAGATTGTGTATTATTGTATATTATATTGCTCAGTATATTGTTCATTGTATCTTTACATATTGTTGTGTTTTATACTGCTGTGCTTGAGAGACACCATCGACCGGAATTAAATTCCTTGTATGTGTCGCTCACATACTGGGCCAATAAACGTGATTCTGATTCTGCTTCTGCTTCTGCTTTCCCAAAAGTTCCGTCTGCGTGCTGTGAAAAGGGCACTGATGTGAAAGTGGGACTTCACCTCAGTCTCGTTCCACGGGGCACAAACAGTCCGTACCTGTCTTTTTCATTCGGCAGCACTGATTACTAGAGCCGACCCACTTAGCCGGTGATTTCTGCTAATTGGATTTAGCGGTTCGCGAGAGGAAAATGGCAAATGAGCGAGGGCCTTTGGCTCTAACGCATTTCAACCTCTTAAATAAACAATGCAAGGCTGCATTAATGCCTTGGCGCGGTTTGTTATAAAAATCATACAGTAATCAAGACTTTTTTAAGGACATTCATTTCCTGAAGCCTCGCTTCTGGGAAGCTCATAAGATGAAAGAGGGGGAAATAAAATGCTCCAGCCTGAAATGACAGCTTACCACTCTGCATTGCAATTTCGCTTCCTTTTCAGTGAAAGGAAGGTGCATAAATCAGAGGAAGTTCCACTCAGGTAAGCTGGACGTTACATTTCTCTTAGTTGTCGCTGTTCCTGGTATGTGGTGCTTGAGTGGAGCTACAGACCTTCAGTCACAACATAAAACTAGTCAAACATGCTTCAGTGAAAAAGGGGAATGAATTTGAAAGTTGCTTCATGAAGTACATAATGACCAAAAGTTACTTCTTTGGGGAACATAATGTATGAAAAGCCGGCGAAGGTCTGGGATTTAATCATAGATCATAGGAACCTCCTGCTCAGCCCATTGCCTTTTGCTCTCTTTTGCTCATATCTTTTCCTAGAAATAACGAATTGCATTAAAATTATATAGCACATATGAAATCAGACCATATAATAAACTACTTCACTCACCCTCTTGAAATCTGTGACTCTTCTTGAGTGCTAGTAGCTCCTCCTAGTTGTTAGAACTATTACGCTTCTCTTATATCAGTGCTACGACACCTGCAACTTTTTCAACAGCCTGCTCAAATATTTTATATTCAGGGCTGTTAAAGGCATTTCACCATTTAAACAAAGAGGTTCTGCCTCACTCAATGGCTGGTAAATAAATTCTGAAACTCGAATGACTCCCTGTTCAGTATCTAGTGCACTACGTCATAAATGAATGGGTTTTATGAAGTAAATCATGCAATAAATGTCCAATAGAGAGATGTGCAACCTATGGCTGATTCCCAAATTAATCCCTTGGATATTTGATGCACTGTTTAGGTGTTGAAGCCATTAATTGACCGTCTATGCAAGACACTATATAAGGAGCCGGGAGCAAGTTAAGACTCAGAGTGCTTCAGACTGATTTGATGTGAGATGTAAGATAAAATAAACCTTTATTAGTCCCACAAGTGGGAAATTTGCATTGCTATGTCAGAAGGTGGACAGAACAACGGTAAGAGCAGCAAAAACAACAGAATTAAAACTACACAACACCACAGTATAAAAAGTACACTACTCAAATAATATAAAAATACATGAAAATATAAAAACTGTGTGAATATCAGTTGTTTGGTGGGCAGCAGGCACTGACAAAAACAGTAATAAGGCAGAAGAAACAGTGATAACGCACCAAGACAAATCACACATTTCACCCAGCAATATTTCACCCCAAGGTATTGCACAGGTTGCATCAGAAATACTGCACTCAGTAGAAACCTCCACCTATCAGTAGAGAAAGTTATTTAATTAATTTACAGCATTTGGTTGACACTCTCATCCAGAGCAGCTTACAGTCATTAGTGACAGGGACAGTCTTACAGTCATTAGTCACAGAGACAGTCTTACAGTCATTAGTCACAGAGACAGTCTTACAGTCATTAGTTACAG
>JBBIGA010101492.1:0-10942 GCA_037576975.1 Alestes dentex | reverse complement strand
GTGAAAGCAGAGCAGCCTGTAAGTGCAGCAGCTTATGGGAACTTCTGCAGCAGAGCTGGGAAGAACTTTCTGCAGAACCAACAATGAGACACTGAACCGCTTGAATTTTGATAAAAAATAAAAAAAAACAGAAAAATTGGGGTGTTGTAAAACTTTTGACTGGTAGTGTATATTAAAATGTTTTACATGAATTTCAGACTTTCTTAGTGCTTCTTTCTCAGCGTAGCTTTAATGATTGCGTGACTCCACAGATCTGTGCAGAAATCTCTGGTGATCAGATCAGATCCACCTGAGAATCGCCTGAACACACACTTATGTGTGTGGAGGAGACACACACATACAGACCAGGGCCTTAATATGGTCAGTGTCACAAATTTGCCGTTTTAATTGAAACCATGATCCAGAAATAGTTCAGCATTTCTTCATTTTACTGTACACAACTTTTTTGTTTTCATTTTTCAACTTCAAAAATGACCATGTTGTTTATTTTCAGCTTTAAATGAATAATATCTCAGATTTTCAGTGTGGTCTTAGACCTTTGCCACTGTGTTTACAGAGTCATGCCAAAGGAAGTCACTGGTGAAGGTCAATGGGGAAACAGTGTTGTAGATGTGTGTGGTCTACATTTCTAAACAAGACCTAAATTAACCTTACTAATAACAACCCTTATATTGTGGAACTGTATATAGCACACACACACACACACACACACACACACACACACAAACACACATAACCTTGTATTCCCGTTGGGCTCCCAAGTGGAGCAACCAAGTAAGCGTTGGTCCTATTGTAAATTTGAATCTCTATGATGCTACAGCCATCTATGGCCGGGAGGCCAAGAGATCAAAATTAGCCTCACTCTCTCTGGGTGGATAGGATGGCCTCCCCTCTCCCCCATCTGTCTGAACAGAACTGGCAGATAGCATTCTCCTCCAAGTGCATTGAATGGTCTAAATGTGTTTTGTAAGGGACAGTTTGAAAAGATGGAGAAATCGTGGAAAAAGAAACAGGCGTACTTCATTTTTACATTACTATTATCTAACCTCTCTACTTCCACAGAATTGCCATATTTGGACTATATGGATGCGGGAATAAATGGATTTAAACAAAGAACACACACACGCGCAATGGAAGTCAGTTTATAGTTAGGCAACACTACTATAAATACACACACAGGGGTTTGATGATTAGCTGACCATTTTCTTCATCTTGTATTACTAGAAAAACTTACTCCCAGGAGTAGTGGATTCAAGTATCATGGGACAGTGCGTTAGGTAAGATGGGACAGTGTATTAGATAATGTGGGACATGCATGTCATATGCCCTGAATGACAAACTGATTTATTGCATTTCCTTTAGAAAGCTATTAGCCTGGGGCAGCCAACGGTCTAGCGGTTAGGGAGTTTGCCCTGAGATCAGAAGGTTCAAGTCCCTTGACTACTAGTGACACCACTGAGGTTCCCTTGAGCAAGGTATCGTCCTCTCACACTGCTCCATGGGCTCCCTGGGCGCCCCTCACTGGTGGCAGCTCCCTGCGTCACTTGGTGAATGGGTTAAACGCAGAGAAGGAATCTTGCATATAGCACCAGTGGTCAGGCACCACCTTGCATAGTACCTCCTTTGAACATTTAGAAAGAATTAGTAGCCATATTACACTGTATTACTTGTTCCATAGATTCTTATTAAATGTGTGGATGCCTCCAGGCATACCTGCATGATATATGAGCTCTTTAAGATATTTAATATCTTCTCTGTGTTTGTATAAAATGCTGAGCAGGCCAAGCTGACGTTGATCAAGACGGCAAGAAGAAGAGGTCTAATTGCCTTTCAGAGGTTTATTGGCGCCCCATGACTGCTGTAATGGCTCCTGCACCCCCGCACGCCTGGTTAGGATAAACAGCTCTGATGATGGATGAATCGTCCCAGTCGTTTTAGTCTCTGGTCTATGGGAAAGACATCAGTAGTCAGGGTTGGAAATTTTGGTGTAAGTGTGATGTTCATGGGTTAGTGTGATTTGTGAAAGCAGACAAGCAGCTGTTCCTCAAGTGACTGAGAACATCAATCCAGGATGTGATCTGACTGTCCATCCACAGCTACACAGAGTAGAATTTTATAGTAGTTACAGACGAATCCAAGAGTTCAGTGTTGTACAAAGCACGGGCCTATAGAGATGTAGCAAAGTGGGCACAAGTGGGCGAGTGCATGTGTGACATACACCAAAAGAACAATACAGGCCTATATGCTTGACCCCTATAGTGAAAGGGGTTCTGTAATGGTTTGGCGAGCATTTTGCTTATGTGGTTTGTGTCAGCTTGGGTCCCTGCAAATTAACAGGTTTACATCCCATTCACACAATTCAGTAACATTGCTGTACTGTCTATATATTGAATTATTTCTGTCATCCCTTGCTCTTTGTTCAATGCTGCTCACTGACTCCTGTGTGATAATCATACTAATGATTACATACTAGTCACTTTGGAAGTTTACATCCTGTTCAAACTATACTATTATGTTACATTACTGTCACATTGCTGTGGTTTATATTCATTGTATTGTTTAATTGCTTCTATTATAACTTGTACTCTGTTGAATGTTGCTAGATGTTGCATTGTGGCCCGTGGAGGAAAGTTATCTCATGACATTATTTATGTATACAGAGCTGTTGATGACATCAAAGTAACCTTCATGCTTGAGCCTTGATTTATCCTTTGATGAAACGTTACTATCCTGAGGATAAAGGTCTCTTCTTGATTGACAATCCCCCCATCTACAAAGGCACAAGGAGTCCATGAATGGTTTGAAGAGTATGAAAATTATTTAAATCACCAGTCACCAGATCCCCCTCCCCCAAACTAAACACCTATGAGAGAGCCTGGACCAATGTGATGGAGAGTCATCTCAAACAATATCAAGGAATCATGAATCACTATTTGCGGGAATGTCCTTTGGAACAATGGTGGTCCATCCCTTCTGTTCCAACACAGGCTTGTCCTGGAGGACTGGTGTCCAGCCCAGTTTGGTAGTTGAACCAGGTGTGTTTGAGAAGGGAAAACACCAAACTGGGCCGGACCCCGGCCCTCCAGGTCTGTAGCTGCGAACACCTGATCCATGCCAAGACACTGAAGCTGTTCTGGTAGCTCATGTTGGACTCGTTTGTAATCAAGTTATAAGGAGTGTTTCAGGATGGACTGCTTTTTGATTAGGCACATGGCATCCAATCAAAACAAAGCTAATTTACATATATAAGTCTTAAAGGTGCACAAAAAAAAAAACATATTCAAATACCTAACTAAGGGTTAAGGGGAGGTTGGAAATGGTCCTGTAAAAATCATTTTTGCTACATGAAGCCACATATGTGGTTTAAGTGCAGAAAAAGCTAAATAGGAGAGAATGTCAAGTCAAGTCAGGTTTAATTGTATAGCACATTATCATGCACAAAGGTCATTTAATGTGCTATATAGGAGTAAAATGGAATAAAAAAATTAAATAGAAAGTCAATTAAAGACGATTAAAAGTGCAATAGAAGTGCAGATGTTTAAAAGAAGGTGCAGTTTTTAGCAGCTTTTTTAAAGCTACAGTTGGTGTAGATCTGATATTGATGGGCAGTAGCTCGAACAGCATAGTGGATGAATGCCGTTTCACCAGGTTTAGTTTCAGGGTTTTTCTCCACTAGCTGACCAACTCCTACAGATCTAGGAGACCTACCCGGATCATACTTGTCAAACATATTACAGATCGATTTAGGGCCCGAACCACTGAGTGACTTGTACACAATGAGAAATTCTTTGAAATTATAATTTTTTTTTTATTGAACTGGACAGTGCAAAGACCTGAGGATTGGAGTGATGTGCTCTCTTTTCTTGGTTTTGATTAGAACTCTGGCAGCAGCATTTTGAATGAGCTGGAGCTGCCTAATTTACTTTTTGGGAATCTCAATAAGGAGAGAGTTACAATAGTCAACCGTGCAGGCAATGAAGGCGTGGATCAGCTTCTCTAAGTCTTGTTTGGACACAAAGTCTCCATGACCATGCTAAGATAAAAAAATCTTAGCATGATCATGGAGACTTTGTGTCCAAACAAGGGTCTACTTGGGTAGACGTCTTAAGTGCTCTAGGCTCCAGATGGGCACTGAGAATTGATCTTCTCTCTTATTTCTAAACAAGAGACTCTCCAATTTGTCTTTATTTAACTGGAGAAAGTTTTGAGGCATCCAGTTATATATTGAGGTGCCGACACTCTTGTGGGGAGGTTATAGGCCCTCTACGATGAAAAGAGAATCGTTGTTGTTAGGGCATCTCCCTGTTGTCAGTATATGCTTGAAAGAGCTTGTCAGGAAAGCAATTACAAATAACTGAGATGAGTCAACGTGTTGTACACAGAAGCAGCGTTGCTCATCAATCTCCCCCAAACGTGAAAGGGCTTGACCTTACGACACAGCTTAACACCACAGTGAGATTTTCACTTCTATTCGTAGATCAAACAGGCAGCGTTTCAGGAGCTGCACTGTCTCGCTGGACTATTTATAATGCCCGAGCTCTCAGCAATATCCTGTCTGACTTTGCGCCTGTCAGCCAGAGCCCACTACTGTAGAGCCCACTGAGGAGGTGTTGAGTTTCTTACATTTGTCCACATTGTCCTCATGGGACAAAAAAAGACCAGCCTTGACTGCTTTCATTTCTTTCTGCAGTATTAACTGCGAAAAAACTTTTTAAAAGAGCATGAACTCTTTGCTTTCAAGCCTTTTCTGGTTTTTGTCAAGAGAACTTCGATTCAACGGTGTGTTCAGCTAACTTGTAATTAGTAATTGGAACCAACTAACAAATAAAATAAAAGAACATATGTCAAAGTGGAAGAGATTGATGTAATACGTAATTTTTTTAATTTCAAAGCATACCACTGGCTCCCCAATCCACGCACCCATATCAGCCAAGACATGATTGTCATCGAAACTTGCTTTTTTAGGCATTTCTTTTCATTTTAATGTTGCTTTAAACTGCAAAATGGCTTGTTTTGCATGTCAGCATGACTGTGATGTCACAACCATGATGTCACTTACATTCGACTGCACAATTTTTCAAGATGAAAGATGAAAGATGAAAGATTCCAGATTCCTACAGAGGTTTGTTCTGCATGTTTCCAGCTTTTTCAGTAGAACTTGCCTCGTTTTGCTTTGGAAGGGTCTGCCAGCCAGAGCTGAAGTCATTTCCATATCATAAAGGCACGGTAACACAAAATGGCATGTTTAATTTTAAGGAGATCAGGAGAGGATAAACTATGGTCATGTTTAAATATATTGTATTTTGGAAAATAAACCCTCATCATCATTATAAGGAAAAAAAATTACAACATGGCCATTTAAGGCATGAACGGTCTTTTTATGGTCAAAAAATGGTTGAAAAGATTCTTCCTAAACAGTAGTAGCGACTTACATCATGGCTTGCCACTCATTCCGGTTTGGCATGTCCTTTCTGAAAGGGGCGGTGGGCAGGCTCACAAGGCCATGATTTAGAGCCTCCCATATTAAATTTAGTGACCATTTGCGGGACTTGATGACTTCACCGCAAGCATGCAGAGGCCAGAAGGTCGGGAACGATGACATTGATACTGAAAAAACATGCCTGGCCCAGAATAGGGTGGTGTATCCTTAAACCAGCTTGTATTATTCTCATATCAGTGATATAAAGACTTAATTGTAGGACTGCTTAATATATTCAGTAAATATCAGAGCAGGAACTTAACTGATATTCTTTAAAAAATCCGTTAAAGGGCACATATCATGGAAACTGCCTTTTTTCATTTTTTTGCATTGAATCTTTTGAACTCCATGAACGCATTTTGCATTCATTTTTGTAACCTTTAGTCTCAGACTCATAACTCGCGACAGGAGTAACACAGAAGCATCATTCTCATATCACTGGAATCTAGAAGACTTACCCTACACGATTGTTTAAGTCCCGTGTTTGTGCAATAAATTATTCCAGAATAATCGTGTGAGCAAAAGAGAGTACATTTAAAAAGGTTTCCCACAAAAAACACACTGCTGAAATTCCATAAAACTTCCATATTATTTACTTTAGGCGCAAATAAAGCGTGCGTTCACATCCGCGATGGTCCACACACTTGTCGTTGGATTCAGTGTAACAAATTCGTCATAATTTTTTCCCACTCTCTTTCTATATAATAAATATATATATATTTATTTGCTATATTATTATTTTTTATAATGGTGTTGTGTCATATGTTTGTAACTGTTGGGGGAAAGTGTTTGACTGCATTCTAGAGGTCTTCTGATAAACTTCTTCAGCAGTAATAGTGATACCAAGCAAGGTCAAATTCAAATTCCGTCTGGAAATAAGCACATATTTTATATTGTAATAAGCCATAGAATGTCCCAGTTTGAAAAAAATTATACAACAATGGCTATTGACCTTTACCCCACATATTTCTAAAGTTAAATCTCTACTGAACAACATTATCTTGTAGAAATAAAAGAAAAAAAGTAACATTTCACTAGGCGAAAACTAGAATTTGCTTGTAAAAATTATAATATCAAGATTTTACTTGTTAGTTCCACATCAAATAATTACATAAAGGAGTAGCCCTGGGTCTTCTGAAAAAAAAAAACCAACATAAGGCATGAATGACTGGCTTATGAAATTAAATGTTATGGCCCAATAAATAAAGGGATGCAAAAACGCTCATAAATGGCCCAGAGTTGAAAAGGTTAAAGAGTTTGATGTGGTGGGGAAGTATCCATATACTGCCCACATACAGTCCATTCATGGAAAGTAAGTCATGGTTTAAATTTACTGTTTTTGTGTCACAAAAACCAACACGTTAGTATTTATTCCTTCTACATCAGTTTAGCCACACATGCTCAGTCACTGAAGTTACATAGAGTGTTACATAGAGTGCTTTTGAATGAGGTCCAATACAGGACAGGACAGCAATTCAGAGCAGGACAGAGGTCATTTGCATAAATCAGCCTTAAAGGTACAGTGAGTGTTTAAATCTAAGTACCAAACTACAGTTCCAAAGTCGCTTAATTCTAAGGGATAAAGAGCAGTTGGTCATGAAAATGGTCAAGAAAATGGTCATGTAAAAATAATTATGATCGTGTTTGGTGCATAAATTCACACAAGCAGACCTCAATAAGAAAACAAACAAAAAGTAAATACCAAACAATTTGTGGGATAACCACTCTTTAACATCAGTGTAACCAAGTCAAACTTTCTATTTTGTTGTGGCTGATGACTAAGTGGACATAAATGGAAAGGACAGAGACATGAGGTGAAATCATGATCATGATCACACACTCCACCGGCGTTCCACTGCGACCAATCAGCAGTTATCGGAAGCACGAAGCACTTGAGCCAACTGTAACAGGAGCTCAGTCACACCTGTTAACACACACTGCAGAGTTCAATACTCACTCACTCGGCTCAATTTTATTCATTTTATTATCACTTTATTTAACTTCATCAGTGATATGCACATTATAATATATACGTGCGATATGATGTGTTAATATTATATTTCCCACCTCCTGGTGCACAGTGACATCATCAGAAGGTTTTAGGGGTGGGCAAAAGTCATCACATGAAAAATCCATTCAGAAAGGACCCAGTATGTACAGATATATAGTATCTATATATATATTACTGATAACATATTTTTCTTTGGACAATCACATCTAGTTTTGCTCCTAAACTCCCATTCAGTCAGGTTCATAATCAGGTGTGTTATGCTAATGTGAGAGGGCAGTGGCCTTTCAGGACTCTGGTCTGATTTTCCTGCTATACCAGTCACTGGGGGTTGGGGGGATGGGGGATGGTGGTGGGGAGCATTTGAAGTTGTCTCAGGACACTGGAATTTGTTCTTTAGAGGTGCTGAAGCAGTGACATCAGAATGTGTGGTCATGACTAATGATGAATGGTCTGGGGTCAAAGCACAGAGGGAGAGAGACAGAGAGGCAGAGACAGACAGATGATCTCACACCGGTACACCGTTGTGGTCCCTCCCCAAGAGGGGGGTATATATATATGAGAGAGATGACAGAGCAGACTTAACAGAACAGAGCAGAGCCAATTGCTTGGGGACTCCACACAAGGCACACAAGGACTATTGCTTAACCACCACAGAGAGAGAGACTTAGAGAAAGAAAGAGAGAGAGACAGAGATACAGCTGTACACAGAGAGAGCGAGAGAGAGAGCGAGACAGAGAAAGAGAGAGAAAGTATAGTAAAGAACAGAATGGGACTGCTACGTGTTGAAGACCTGGTAAGTAGTCAGCCTCTTCTGTGCCATGTGTTAATTTTTGCATGCAGTTCTTTGTATGCAGGATCTTTCCTTAGCTATTACAGTGCCGGGGCGTCTGGTATATGTGGGTTAGTAAGGCATTAGGGTATCAAAATAAGGTTTAATCTGTAGCATCTTGATTTTATTTGACTAGAAACTGATTATTTTGGAATCCCAGCACCACAGCACCACCGTTAAGATGCAGCTGATTTATATCTAGCCCAAGCTATAGATTTACACAGCAGTGATATGGTTTTGTGTGACACATGTACTAAAACAACTCTCTAGATTCATGCTTCATTTGGGCTCATTTTTAAGCTCACAACATCCAGCTCTACCTCCCCCGTGGTCTGTGGTTAGTAGTTGTAGGGACATATCTGATTGGCCGCTGGAAAACATTGCATATTCATATGATGTCTGAGTGGGCAACAGAAGAGTTTTAGTGCACAGTGGAAAGAAACAGCTTTTGTGAAAAAGCATACGCTGTTACAAAAAATCAGTGAACGCTTAAAGCTGATAGAGGGCGTGTTCAACTGCTTAGGGACATGTCCTCCTATTTAAAACAGCACAAATGAATGCATGAGAACAACTCTGATACTCCTGATCACATGACCATATTTGCCTGGGCAGCCTGGCTTAACTCACCATAAAAAAAACATGCTTGCCTGGAGACTAGCCTTAATGTAGGAAGAGCAGAAAGACTGACAGCTGTTTTGTCCAATCGCAGGTTACGGGGAAGAGGAGCGAGGGGAAAGAGGCGGGAGATGTGTGTGCAGAAGTGTACACAGCGGGAGAGTATGAGACAACCGTGAATCAGGAGAAACAGGATGGAACACACACCGACCTGAGCGCCACAGACAAGAACGACATCAGCCAGAATGAACACAACCTCAAACTCAATGTAAGAAAAGAATAAAGTAGCATAGAATAGGGCAGAATGCAATACAATACAATACAATACAAGGAAGAGTAGCACAGAATAGCATAGAATAAAGTAGATATGGCAGAATAAAGAAGAATAGAATAGAATAGAATAGAATAGAATAGAATAGAATAGAATAGTATAGCTCAATTATTGTATGGATAGGCTGCATTAAAATTCAGTTTGTCCCCTAAATTTGGAAAAAACAACAATAATAATAAATATTCTTCCCCATGTAAAAATGCACACTGCTACTTTGGGCAAGGCAAGGCAAGTTTATTTGCATAGCACATTATCATTCACAGAGGTCATTCTGTGCGGTTTCCAGGGACAAAATAAGCATAAAGCATAAAAGGATTAGTAGTAGTATTCATGCAATTCATGTAGGAATTTTTTCTAAAGGTCCACATGAATTTGGCTTGCATTTTATCATTTTCTATTGATTATATGCCTTTAAATATCAATTACTGTCTAATTGAGTGTTACAGGACCATTTTCCAACCTCTCTATAACCCTTGTCTCTCATCCTTGGTACCTCCTCTTAAACTCCTACTTCATTTAGAAAGACTTGTTAATTAGTTTATCAGTTAGATCAGGAGTGTCAGGAGCCTTTCAAAATACTAAAGTGGGCAGAGCTGGTGGCTCCAGAGGGAGAACTGGGAGCTGTTTTAGAACTAAACTGGCTGTTTTTGTTGATGTGACTTATTATCTGTACTATATCGTTCAAACAGTAGTCCCGGCTGAAACACTCCATATAACTTCAGGGCTAAATCACTTTGGGCTGAATAGGCAGACATACATGTAAATGCGTTTATACTTGTGACATCACAAAAGGTATTGATTTTAACTGAAATTTATGGACTGTGTGGACTGGAAGTGAATGGTCCATTTTGAAATTTGCAGTGTTTCCACACTACATCAACATTTTCTATTTCACAAAAGCACTTTTTCATACTATGGACCCTTCCATTTTGAAAAGTAGAAGAATATGCAGCAATGAATGAATGCATTTTCATGCATGAAGATCCTTTGCAAATGACGCATTTTGCACAAACGCTTTATTGGAACCAATTCATTGTGTTCTTGAGAGCACACTCAAGAGGTCGTGTTCAAAAGTTCATTCACAGAAATTCTGTCTGTAGCCTATCTGTTGCTACATAGTTTTGTTACATAGCCCACCTTTCCAATATCACTTACTGGACAAGGACCACTCTGAAACACTAGAACCAGAACAGCGATGCTGACAGGACAGTGGCATGGAAATGTGTGTGGTGCTGCTATGAGTGTTGTTGTTGGAGCTGGACCTGAGAGTGACCCATTACTCAAAAAGGCTTGAGGATGGCCAGTATAAAGTGTGCAACATACATGGCTACAGTCTAGCTAGGTGGATATAACAAGGTGGTTAGTGCATGTAAAATATAAATGTGTTCGTTTCTCTTTTTCTTTTCTCTCTTTCTATCCTCTCCCAACTCCCATTAGATTGACCGGTTGGGACACTTGAAGCTGGAGACTGTGGACGATCTCTTCAGCATCCTGCAGCTGAAGAAGCGAAGGAAAGAGAGGAAAATACATACTCACAAGAAAGAGCCTAAACTTGAGATCCTGGTGAGAGAGAGAGCGAGAGAGAGAGAGAGAGAGAGATAGAGAGATAGAGAGAGAGAGTGAGAGAGAGAGTGAGAGAGAGCGAGAGAGAGAGAGAGAGAGAGAGAGAGAGAGAGA
>JBBIGA010101481.1:0-10943 GCA_037576975.1 Alestes dentex | reverse complement strand
ACACAGCGCATACACACTACACACAGTGCATACACACTACACAGAGTGCATACACATTACACACAGCTCATACACACTACACACAGCGCATACACACTACACACAGCGCATACACACTACACACAGCGCATACACACTATAGAGTGCATACACACTACACATCCTGCATATACAATACACTTCCTGCATTCACACTACACACAGCGCATACACACTACACACACACTGTACACACTGTTCAGGCACTACACACACTACACACAGCGCATACACACTACACACAGCGCATACACACTACACATAGCACATACACACTACACACCCTGCATAGACACTACAAACAGTGCATACACACCCTGCATACACACCACACACCCTGCATACACACTACACATCCTGCATAGACACTACACACAGGGCATACACACTACACACCCTGCATACACACTACACACAGTGCATACACACTATACACCCGGTATACACACTACACGTAGCGCATACACACTACACACACACACTGTACACACTGTTCAGGCACTACATACACGCTACACACAGCGCATACACACTACACACAGTGCATACACACTACACAGAGTGCATACACATTACACACAGCTCATACACACAACACACAGCGCATACACACTACACAGAGTGCATACACACTACACACAGGGCATACACACTACAGAGTGCATACACACTGCACATCCTGCATATACACTACACATCCTGCATACACACTACACACACACTGTACACACTGTTCAGGCACTACACACACTACACACAGCGCATACACACTACACATAGCGCATACACACTACACACAGTGCATACACACTATACACCCTGCATACACACTACACACAGGGCACACACTACACACCCTGCATACACGCTACACAGTGCATACACACTACACACCCTGCATACACACTACACATCCTGCATACACACTACACATCCTGCATACACACTACACATCCTGCATACACACTACACACAGGGCACACACACTACAGAGTGCATACACACTACACATCCTGCATATATACTACACATCCTGCATACATACTACACACAGCGCATACACACTACACACACACTGTACACACTGTTCAGGCACTACACACACTACATACAGCACATACACACTACACACAGCGCATACACACTACACACACTGCATACACACTATACACCCTGCATACACACTACACACAGCGCATACACACCACACACCCTGCATCCACACTACACACAGCGCATACACACACACACACCCTGCATCCACACTACACACAGCGCATACACACTACACGCACTGTACACACTGTTCAGGCACTACATACACACTGCACACCCTGCATACACACGACATTCAGCGCATACACACCACACACCCTGCATACCCCCTACACATAGCACATACACACCACACACCCTGCATACATACTACACACAGCGCATACACACTACACGCACTGTGCACACTGATCAGGCACTACATACACACTACACACCCTGCATACACACTACACACCGTGCATACACACTATACACCGTGCATACACACTACACACAGCACATACACACTTCACAGTGCATACACACCCTGCATACACACTACACATAGCACATACACACTACACACACAGCGCATACACTCTACACAGCCTGCATACACACAACACACAGCACATACACACTACTAACAGCGCATACACACTACACACAGTGCATACACACCACACACAGCGCATACACATTACACACAGCGCATACACACTACACACCCTGCATACACACTACACACAGCGCATACACACACCTGATGGCCTGAACACACCAAACACCGGAGCCAGAGGTACAGGTGAACTGAAAGCACATGCCGAGAGTCAGAGTGACCCTAGATGCATTCTAGGAGAGGAACTGACACAGAGCTCCTCTCAGTACCTGCATGTGTGCTGAATGCATGACTGTATCTGTTGTAGGATGAGGAACAATCAAAAGTTCACATCACTCTCCTCCTGTAGGCCGTCCCATCTCATTCTCTAATATTCTCTAATATAGAACATCTTCCTATTATCTCCAGACGTTCTTTAACCAACCGTCCATCTTCTCTGCCGAAGGTTTCCTTCTGGAATCTTCTGATCCAGAGCACAAAGCGTTAACATCTGTGTGGACCGGTCAGTGAAGTCTCATCTCTCTCCTGCCAACAGAGCAGTTCTTGGTTTTTCTCTTGGTTTCTGGACCTCTGTGTGTCACTCAGGGATCATCTAAAGGAGCGACGAAAGAAACTGTGCTAGTCCCATCCTAGTAGTTCCTGCATCAGCTCCACCTTTAATCAGGTACTCTTATGTTCCTCAGCCAGGGGCTGGAACCTGTTTTAATGATCACAGGCAACAGCGAGAACATCTCAGGTTTGGAATGGAGGAGGTAACAGACAGCTGGGTCGGAGTGACGCTGTGGTCAGAACCCTCCGGTGAATCCTTTGGCTCTGTTTTGGTCCCTGTAGCGATGGGTTTGTCGGGCTGATGGGTCTGTGCACGCTTCCACATTTTCCGCCCTCCCTTTTCTTGTCCTGGCAGTTGGTGCCAAAGTTCAGATCCTTCCTTTCCTGCTGTGCCATCTGTGGCTTCCACCATGGCCTGAGCTGAATTAGGAGCTTTGAAGCTAAGTGCTTTCTTTAAAGGACCCCAGAAAAGATCCACAGCGGCTCTTTTGATGTGGTTTTAGGTTTGAAGCCACAGCTTGTTTTTCACAGGAGCTGAGACCTCTGAGCCCGAGCGGTGAGTCCCGTCTGAAAGCTCCAGGAACGACCCTCACCTGCAGCGGCAGACCAGCTCTCCTTCCTGTGGAGGGCCTGATCAGCGGCTTCCACAGAGAAGGCACCGGGCTGAGCCGGGCCTCGTCACATTCCTGATTATTCCAAAGTTCTCGTTCCACCATCTCCACAAAAGTGTAAAACTCTACATCAGCTGTAAAGCCCCATACACACTATTAACTACTACACAAACTACACATCTACTACACACACTGCAACACACTACACAACTACTACACACACTGCACAAACTACACAACTACTACACACACTGCAACACACTACACAGCTACTACTACACACACTACAACACACTACACAACTACTACACAAACTATGCAACTACCACACACACACTGCAGCACACTACACAACTACTACTACACACACACACACACAAACACTACACAACTACTAGACACACTGCACAGACTACACAACTACTACACACACTGCACACTACTACACACAGTACACAATTACTACACACTGCAACACAACACACAATTACTACACACTACACAACTACTGCACACACTGCACACACTACACAACTACTACACACTGCACACACTACACAACTACTACACACACTGCACACTACACAACTACTACACACACTACACAACTACTACACACACTGCACACTACACAACTCCTGCACACTCCAACACACTACACAACTACTGCACACTGCACACACTAAACAACTACTAAACACTGCAACACACTACACAACTACTACACACACTACACACACTGCACACACTACATAACTACTTCACACACTGCACACACTACACACTACACAACTACTACACACATTACAACACACTAAACAACTACTGCACACTGCACACACTACACAACTACTACACACTGCACACACTACACAACTACTACATACATTACAACACACTACACAACTACTGCACACATTACAACACACCACACAACTACTGCACACATTACAACACACTACACAACTACTATACACTGCACACACTAGACAGCTACTACACACATTACAACACACTACACGACTACTACACACATTACAACACACTACATGACTACTACACACATTACAACACACTACACAACGACTACACACATTACAACACTTTACACAACGACTACACACATTACAACACACTACACAACTACTACACACATTACAACACACTACACAACTACTACACACAGCTTTTTGTGGGAGACATAGCAGTGTGCAGCAGTGGGTGAGGGTTAAAAACGCACTCCAGTAAAGTGCAGATTTAAACAAGACCTGCTGCTGTTTCAGGGTTTGTGTTTTATACATTTTTTAAAAGCTCTGGAAAAATGCCCAACTCCTCCCAACTCTTTTAGATCCCGCACTCTGCTGCACAGCACTAAGGACATGTATAATGTAAGCATGCAGGTACGCGCGCGCACACACACACACACACACACACACACACACACACACACACAAATGCATTTTCTTAACAGCGCTGTAAAATATCAATAGAATGGTTCTGTTAGATGCACCCAAATTACAGTCAGTCTCCAGGGACCGGGCTATGGTGCTGGTTTTTAACTCTGCATTTCTCGCGCTCTGTTGAGTAACAAACACTGCTATTTTAATATAATGTCATATGTGTGTACCATATATGTTCTATATATGTAAATAACTATATGTAATAATGTCTAACACACATACACACATACACACACACACACACACACACACGGCTACACCCCTAGTTAATTTAGCAGTAGAACACACAACCTTGGTTCACAGATGATAGTGGAAAAATGGCAGCAGGAAAGGAAAGAAAACTACAACAAAAACATAAAAGCGGCACCAAATCAAATGAGATGAAACTGTATTTGACAGTAAGCAACAATCAGCTTCTCAAAAACACAGCTAAACACTCAGCCGCCTGAACTCCAGCTTCAGCGAGAGTCTACAGGCCAAAAGAAGAAACACACAGATGGCCTATCGACTGAGAACGCAGCACAAATGAAATAAATTGTCTGACAGGACATCCTGAACGACCCAATTAATCTCCCTGACGACCTTTTGCTCTTCCTCTCCAGACGCGTCCAGCCCCAGATATGCTGCTGACCGTGCTGAGGTCTAAATCAACTGACAGAAAACACAAATCACTTATAACACCATTCTTATGTGTAATGATGATTATGTATGGCATAAATACAACGTATTGATCCAGTCAGCTGTCAGATGGAACCTGTAGGAGCAAACCAATCAGCAAATCAGCCACAGCAGCACTTTAGACGTGGACATGATGGTATTATAGTCTTAGTACTGAAATTAGAATATTCCAGTCTGCACCCTGCAAGCAGTAACACCCAGCGGTTAAAATGCTCTGCAGTGTTGGTCTCTCCCCCAGGTGAAGGAACACAAGAGTGCTAATGAAGCTTTCTATTATAATACAGGACATCTAAAGCCCGTACTCTAAAACTGATCCCAGAACATCCGCGTCGGTCACAAATCTCCAACAGAACGTGTTCAGGCAAGCTCGTGCATTTGGGTGTGAATAAGCAAAACACAGAAAACACCCTCCTAGGAAATTGCCTATTTTAATTAGGGACAATGCTGCCCTCTCTGGTCAGATGGTAGAATTGCAGGCAGTTTGAGGACTGTCAGCCAATCAGAACCCTGTAAGCCTAGTCCAGGAACCATTCATTCATTCGTTCATTCATGCATTCGTTGGATCGTTCGTTTGTCATACATAACACAGTTTTATGTCCGGAACGAACTGGACCATTTTCAGCTTCAGTGTCCTGTTAGATGATAAGAAGCAGGCCTGAAGGTTCTCACACTCCCTCCCCATGGGCAGAGCAGAGCCCCACCACTCGAACCCTTTCCTCTCTGCAGTGTTTTTGTTTTTAGTGTGCTGGTCCAAGCCACGCCAGCACGTCTGGAGCTGGGCTGCCACCTCGTGGTGAGAAGATCCAGCTGGAGCAGACACCCCAGAGCTGCAGCCTATCATAAAAAAAAGCTTGAGAAGAAAAATAAAGTGATAGATATGTAATACAGACTTCAGATAGCTGCGTTGTGTGTTTAGTGTATTGAGTTGGTGGAGTGTATGGAGTGTGAAAACCCCTACAGGACTGGAAACCAGTACACAACATCACATCATGGACCAGTAAACTTCATGGCAGAAAAACAAAAAAAACTGACTTGTTACTGTAACAAAAACAATATAGTGGTCTATTCCTCATGCAAAATGTTCACAGTGTGGAAAGCATTGGTTTCTGTTTTCAAATTGTTTAGGCTGTAACAGCCAAAAAAGAGGTTCTTCAAATTTACTAAATGTTTAATGGTGGATACTGAATGGTGGATACTGAATAATTCATAGTAAAACTATTAAAGACACGAAACACTAGTGTCTATATTGACAGCAGGGTAATGGACACCGCAGCCCCTGTGGAGAAGGGTGAGGTGGTGATTAGATGGTGGTTAGATGGTTAGGTGCTACCATTTGTGTCAATAGTTTTTCACTCAGCTGCGTGACTTATAGATATTATACCAAGCATTAGATGGTCGTTAGATGGTTATATAGTGGTTAGATGGTTATATGGTGGTTAGATGGTTATATGGTGATTAGATAGTGTTTAGATGGTGGTTAAATGGTGGTTAGATGGTTGTACTGTGTTTAGATGGTTAGATAGTGGTTAAATGGTGGTTAGATGGTGGTTAGACGGTTATATGGTGATTAGATAGTGTTTAGATGGTGGTTAAATGGTGGTTAGATGGTGGTTAAATGTTGGTTAGATTGTGTTTAGATGGTGGTTAGATTGTGGTTAGTTGGTTATATGGTGGTTAGATGGTGTTTAGATGGTTAGATGGTGGTTAGATGGTTATAATGTGTTTGGATGGTTATATGGTGGTTATATGGTGGTTAAATGGTGGTTAGATTGTGTTTAGATGGTTATATGGTGGTTAGATGGTTAGAGGGTGCTTAGATTGTGGTTAGATGGTGAGATGGTGGTTATCGGCCTCCTGTAAGTGCGGGTATTGATTCTGGCTGTGGGTCAGAGGTGGGTCAGAGGTGGGTCAGAGGTGAACTGTAGTTTATCAGCTGTTGAGTCTCCAGTCATATTGATGTACAGTTTATCAGCCGCAAGATACAATCAACACATCAACATCAGCTCTAAGCTGAAGCTGGGAATTATTTACTTATTAATCGTAAAACTCTTTTAAACTGATTTTATTTTAAGTGTGGACTCACAGGCCCTTACGATATTCTTCCACTGCGGCGAACTTCCCATTTATCTCATTCAGGTCGTACTGGTGCAAAAAGCACACCGCTGGTGTAAAATCGGTGCAAATTTGCGGAAGCATGCAAAACCAAATTTTTTTAGTTTTAGACAAATGAGAACCAAGTGAGGACCAGCACGAAATGTGTTTGCTGTGATTAAAGGAGTGTCTCCATGTGGGACAGACATACATGTCTTTTTCTGATCTGGGACACGTTCTTGAAAAAAATCCTGTCCACTGACATTACAAGCCAAAAACTTCTCCCTGTTTCTATAAAATCGTCACCCTGGAAGGAATTTTCCAGAAAACTTTTGTTTTACTGTGTGTGTGGATGAGAGTCCAAAGCACAAAGAAGTAGTTCTGGGCGAGGCCTGATAAACTCAGACTCTTTAAAGGGAAGCCTGGCCTCTTCCAGTTCCTCCCATTAATCGCTAGTGACTGGGGTGATCTCGCCTGTCACACAGGAACCTTCTTACAGTTTGGGGGAAAAGTTTTGCATCAAACAGATTTTGGTCAGTAGGACAGCAGCCTTACTGATACTGCATGCTGATTGGTTGGATAATGTTTCTGCTACTGCATGCTGATTGGTTGGACAGTGTTACTGCTACTGCATGCTGATTGGTTGGATAGTGTTACTGTTACTGTATGCTGATTGGTTGGATAGTGTTACTGTTACTGTTGGCCGCCATTATTCAATTCTGAAAACTTGTTAAAAGTCCCTCCCCTTCCGCTACTTGGTCAAAATGGCGTCCGTTTAGTGCGCGTAGTGTGCATCACTGCACACTGCGTTTTTTGGCCATTATTAGTGCACTGAGTTTTAGCTTGGTTGTTAGTGTGAACGCACTGTGCACTAAAATCGCGCACTAAAAGTGTGCGATTTTGGACACACCGATAGACCCCAGCATGGACACCCCGCCCCCCGGAGCCCGGTGCGCACACCACCCCCCGGAATCCCGCGGAGACACAGACCTCTGCAACCACCCCACCCCCTCAACCACGGCCGAGACACAGAGAATTTTTTTTATTTTGGTGCGTACCAGTTCATTCATGCCGGTACTCATTAGAGTACTAAAGCAAAAAAATTATGTCGACCCCTGAGTATAAGGGTCCCTCGCGAGTGCCCTCTAGTGCCTGACCCCAGAACACATTATCAAGTGGTAGAGAGCTGTCGTCACCACAAGCCGTCTTTGGCTTTATTATTTTCTTCGGCTTATCAGATGTTCCTTCAGATATTGAAATAAACTGAAAGACTTTAGTAATTTGAGTTTGAGGAGGTAAACATGTTCATCTTTAATTTTAATCAGAATAACAGGAGATGAAGTCAGAACATTGCATAACACTGCATAAAAATCTGTCGCTTAAATGTTTAAAAGTGTATGAGAACAGGATAAGAGGAAGAAGAAGATGTCTGCAGGATTAAGTGTAAGTGTGTATTTTTATGGCCGTTTCAGCACTGCAGGTGGATCTGCGTCACTGTTGCAGGGAGTTTTTGTTTTATTGCAGCAGTGAGGGATTCTCATGGCCCGTAAAAAGCTGCGACTGCTGGCGGTTCCTGAAGAGCCGTGTTCTCAGTACCAGTATAAATCCTTACTTTTCTCTTCTAAATGCACACCTGGAAAACAAGAGAATACTTGAAGCGATAGTTCAGTGAAAGAACTCAAATTCCCACCCTAAATCTACACATTTGGTGTCTAAAGTTTTTCTTCTTTGTTTTTTTTATTACTGTTATTATTAACGTCATCATCATCAAGGCCCACCTCATTACGTCCTATGTGAATATTCATCTCCCTGTATGAACACATGTGTGACCCAGACTGTAGTTTAAGTCTTGAGTGTTTTGTCCGGATCCTGACCTCCACTCGCTCCCATCAGAGTGGGTGGGTGGGGTAGTGGGGGTGAAATTAGGCGATAAGTGAAAGCAGCTGGGGCAGGTGAGGGAGGTCAGTGTGGAAGAGAATGAAAAGGTGGGAAGAACCTGGGCTACTACAACCCCAGCACGCCACATTTATTTTTTCTCTGTTTGTTTTCTTATATATGCTACCGTTTTAGGCAAGCATGGACAATGTTAAAATCTTTGGGTCTGGGCGTTGAGAACTTTTTCCCAGTAATAATACTGTATAAGATCAGTCATAAACTATTTTCTCATTATTATTATTATAATTATTACTGTTAATATTATGGTTGTTGTGCACTCGATTCTGATTCGTACCTGTACCCAGGTGAGTCTTGTCCCCGGGTCCGTGGCTGCTCCCTGCTGGCCACTCCTGCTGCCTGTTTGTTTTGTTGGAGGATGTGATCACAGTACCCCCTGCAGGCCGGTCCATATGAAGCAAGTGGAGGAATGAGGTGCTGTTGCTGGGGGGCGCTACAGGCTGGCGGTACAGAGGGGGGACATCATACCTGGACCCCTGCATGCCCGGGTAACCCCACGGGTCAGCAGATAGTGGACCCATGATGACCCCCTGAGGCTGGACCGCTTCTTCAGAGGGGATCAGGCCGGAGGAACCCAGAGATGATCCTCGTTTGGACCACGATGGAGACCATGAGGAGCAAGCGGGAAAATCTAAAATGACAGAGAGAAAAGAGCAGCTATCACTGAAGTCCTGGACGGGCCTGCCTGCTTGTTGGTACTATATTAAGTAGAAACTAAATAGAGTTGAGATGAAGCGTATATTGACAAACACGCATGAATAACACAGGTTAATGCTGCGTTTAATTTAGAGACGTTACAAGTAAAGTAGTTTGTTTAGCTCAGTTTTTGGAAAGTCTACTTCATGCAGTTTTACAGTGAATCATTCTCTACTACATTCTCTACAGTTTCTACTGTTACCAGAAGAGAGACCTGAACCAGTAGTTCAACAAAAGCCATCCTTATGTAGAGGATTTTTAGGATGAGTTTGAATATTCACTTCATACACACACAGTTCAGCACTGCAAACATGTGGATTTCCTCCCTTTAAGTGAAGCAGAGCATGAAGGACGCCCACTGGTGGTGAGTTGTTAAATGTGTGTGGGTGATAATAAAGCAAGATGCAGGTCCAGATGTAGGTCCAGATGCTTCACACCTCAAAAATACAAACAGAAAGAGCGGACGGAAGCAGAAGCTCACCAGGTCTGGACCCCCTGCTGGGTTTTCTCCTGGTGCTCAGGTCCTTCGGCATGTTGCTCTTATTGAGGGCGCGGAAGAAGTGCTCGTCCACCACCGTGTTAATGTCCCCATGATAGTAAGTGTGTATGACACTCTGTGAAGGTGTGATCTGCTTCTCTTCTCCACTCTGGTCTTCCATCCCTGAGAAAGGTCTCTCTGTAAAACACATTCAGTGGTTCAGGGTGGTAGTCTAGTGGGTAAAAGCCTTGTCTGTGAACCCGATGACTTTGTACCATTTTGTCCTTCAGCAAGACACTTAACCCTCATTGTCTCCAGGGGGACCCTCATTGTCTCCAGGAGGACTGTCCCTGTAACTGGGCAGCTGGTGGCCTAGTGGTTCGGGAGCTGCCCTGCGACCAGAAAGCTGCGGGACCAGGACTGCTAGTGGCACCGCTGAGGAACGCTTGAGCAAGGTACCTAACACTGCTCCCCCACACACACTGCTCACCTAACACTGGTCCCCCACACACACTGCTCCCCACACACACTGCTCCCCCCACACACTGCTTCCCCCACACACTGCTTCCCGCACACACTGCTCACCTAACACTGCTCCTCCACACACACTGCTCCCCCACACACTGTTCACCTAACACTGCTCCCCCACACACGCTGCTCCCTACACACTGCTCCCCATACACTGCTCCCTCACACACTGCATCCCCACACACTGCTCCCAAACATACTGC
>JBBIGA010101460.1:0-10943 GCA_037576975.1 Alestes dentex | reverse complement strand
AAGAAAGAAAGGAAAGAGAAAAAGGGAAAAGGGGTAAAGAGAGAGAAAAAAGAAGGAAATCAGGAGAGAGAGAGCTCAAGATCAAGGGAGATACTTAAGGAGGGGGAGAGAGAGAGAGAGAGTGAGAGAGAGAGAGAGAAAGAGAGAGAGAGAGCTCTCCCTGTCACTTCACTTAAAAGGCACTGCCACTTTCGCTGCTGTAAAGGAGATTTAACATCCTCTGGTGCCTCCGCTGTGGTGTGTTTGTGTGTGTCCTTTTCCAAGTGAGGCAAAGAGAGATTTTAACTGCTTTTTCAGGAGATTTACCCAAAGTGAGCACTTTGTGCTTCTTTTCTGTGAGAAAATAGACATTTTTAAGCTAAACCTTTGGCCTGTAAAATGAGCCAGCTCGTATTTAGTGACTCATTTCTTGATCCTACATTTCTGAAACACCTAAGATTCTTTTGCTGTTACTCACTCTTACTAAACACTCTGCTCAGGGAAAATAATATTATAGCTACTGTTTGTAGACCTTCAGTCAGTTCACAGAAAGAAGAAACACAAGTGGCTTTAGGTGAAACCTTAAAGAAATACTTAAGCGAAACAGGTTATTGTATACCTATCAGTCCATGAAAACTATATTTACTGACCACTCTGCTCCTGGGCGCTGTGTTCCTGGCTGCCCACTGCCTCACTTGGTGAATGGGTTAAATACAGAAAAAGAATTTCACACTGTGTGCTGTGGTGTGTTCACGTATGGCAAATGGTCATTTTACACTTTAATGTATGGCCAAAATGTATGGCAAAAAACAGTGTTGGAAGTAATGTGGGACATATAATGCTTTATGCTAATGTAATTGTTTTTCCTGCCCTGTGTTTTTCCTGTTGTTAGTCACAACTGTATAATCACCTTATAGCTGCTTATTGATCATGTGTTTCTAAGAGAACGCTATTTTTTGGAAAAATATTAATTTAGTGCTGGTGCTTGTAAAAAATTAAAGATGTTATTAAAATATGGCTGAAGTTTGGGTAGTTTCAAAAATGTTAAAAGTTTATCTATAATCAAGAATAGCAGTCTAGTGTAGTCAGATGACATAATAAGCAAAGAAATAATAAGTAAAGAAATCTCATTATAAAGTACTTTATTTACAATTAGTGATGTATTTTGAGTACGTACCCCCAAATGGCTAGCAGTGCATGGCAACTAGCATGCTAGTTAGCATAACTGCATTCGGATCACACTAACTGGCCCTTATACACTATATGGGCAAGTATAGGGACACATTTCTTAATTACTGAATTCAGGTTACTTCATCTTAATGCTTCAGCATACCAAGACATTTTGGACAGCGCCAGGCTTCGGCCTTTGTGGACACAGTTTGGGGAAAAACCTTTTCTATTCCAGCATGATTGTGCCCCAGCGCACAAACCTAGCTCCATAAAGACATAGTTGGATTAGTTTGATTAGTAGAGCACAGAGACCTGACTTCAACCCTATCCAGCACCTTTGAGATGAACTGGAACGGAAATTGCAAGCCAGGCCTTCTCGTCCAACATCAGTGCCTGCCCTCATAAATGCTCTACAGAATGAATGGGCACAAATTCCCACAGAAACTCCAAAATCTTGTGCAAAGCCTTCCAAGAAGAGTGGAAGCTGCTATAGCTGCAAAGGGGGACAAACCCAATATTAAAGTCTATGTATTTGAATGCAATATCAGTGTCCCTATTGGTGTACTGGTCAGGTGTCCCTGTACTTTTGTCCTTACAAAAGTACCTTTAGTCCAATATCAACAATTCTATAAGCAGCATTTGCATGTTTTAAGTGTTAAAATATAGACCTTTTTCACATTTCCTAGCCACTTCCATCAGATTTTAAAGCAGATAATTAGTGGTCTAAGCATCACAGACAGGCGTTTTCAGGGAGTGCAGCGTATGTACTTGCATTTGCATTAAAAACTAGCATCAAGTGATAAAATCCTAGCATGTAATAAACTGAAGAGAAAATATTTTGTGTAGATGACCAGTGCCCCCTGGCATGTAAAGTTACACTAATGCCTCCTCATCATCAGAGAAGAAAACTGGCCGAAAACATCACAGAGAAAAGCCTATTACACATTATCCTAAAACTCTTTTGATGTTATTGATTAAGGCAGAACATCTTTGAATAATGAAACATGTTTTGGAACGTATTCCACTGTGGGCTAGGAGCTAAAGTGTGCAGCTTTAAGGCAGTTATACTGCCAGCAGCATCATAATTCTAGACCAAATCAGGCGTACCTAGTCTTTCATCAGCTCCCAACTAAACATGTGTCACATTCAAAATGAATCCAGGCTGTTTGAAGAATAGAGCTTCCTTATTTTGAAGTAAATCCTGGTGCTCACATATGCAGCTGCCACTTGAAGGCGATGCTATCATCTTTCATATCTGATCATAACCAGGGGGCTTGACCTAGTAAGTTCAATCTGTTCCTTAATACTACTATTTAGGACTGAATATTTATATTTCTATTGACTGTAAACATCCCCTGAATTCATACTGACCGTAATGTTTCCACATTGAGAACTGATGAAGTCCCATGTATGGTGATTTGATACACTATATGGATAAAAGTATTGGGACGCCTAATCTTTACACCAACAGGAAAGCATTCTCTGTTGGGGTTGAGGTCCGGGCTCTCTGTGGGCCAATCAAGTTTTTCCACACTGAATTCATCCAACCATGTCTTTTAAGGACCTTGCTTTGCACGCTGGGGCACAGTCATGCTGGAATAGAAAAGGGCCTTCCCCAAAGTTGGAAGCATGCCATTATCCAAAATGTCTTGGTATGCTGAAGCATTACGATTAACCTTAACTGGAAGTAAGGGGCCTAGCCCAAACCCTGAAAAACAAGTGTGTCCCAATACCTTTGCCCATACAGTGTACAAGGCAGCCCTGATACCATGGTCACCTAAAGTAAAGGAAAGGAAAGTGGCATAGAAGAGCTCTTCATTATGAAAAAGAGTTGGATATTTATGTTGACTGTTATATTGCCAACTAGGCAGGGCAACAATAGGCTACAAAGAGACCACTGGTAGGACTGAAGGCAGCATGACACATGTTGCTTTAATTAATTGATCCAAAAGTTTGGTTCCTGTCAAACATAGAGGAGCAGCTCACCGTGGGAGTGTCCACCATCATATTCCTAGCAAAAAAATGATGCAATTGCAAAAGCATTCGTCTTCTATCCACAACCGAGTGTAGACATGTTTAGCAGGTATGCTTTGGAGTTGCTGACAGCAAGAAGGTCTTGGGTTCGATTCCTGGTCAGCTGCTTAGGGTCCATTCTACGTGCAAAAAAAGGGAGTGGGGGGCCATTTGGCAGACGGCCTTATCCAGAGCAACTTACAGTCATTAGTTACGGGGACAGTCCTCCTGGAGCAACTAAGGGTTAAGTGTCTTGCTCAAGGACACAATGGTAGGAAGTGGGGGTTTGAACCAGCAACTTTGTGGTCATCAGGTTCACAGGCAAGTGTTTTACCCACTAGGCCACTACCACACTTTGTGGGTTCCTGCCAGTTGTCTGAATGCGCTTATCTGTCCAGGGTGTTATTTTATCTTTCACCCTATAAGTCCTGGGATAGGCTCCAGCACCCCTTGTGACCCTGATTAGGATATCTTCTTGAATTATGAACAGTTAGGATTGGAAGTTCTGTTATGGTGTTGGGGGGTCTTCGAGTTTACAACGGACTCAGCATACAACGTTTCGAGTTTACAACGCTCACTCCCACTCCCACTCAACTCACACCATTAGTCTCATACTTACGGACGACGTGGGTGAACTAGTTGGGTTGCGGAGGAAGAATATGCAGTGACATGGCGTATGAGTGAGGGAGTTTTCCTTTTCCTTTTTCTGTGGCTTAGTTGTGTTTTCATGATTTTACAACTGTGCTCGGATAGGTAAGTGACTTAGGCTAGGGTGTGTTTCGACTTACATCACTGTCAAAGGAACGGATCTGTGTCGTAACTCGAGGACTCCCCGTAAAAATTTCCACAAAGCCTGTAATATTTACAGTGAATATAGACGTCCTTTAAAGTACCAATCACGTCTAGACTACTTGTTTTGTTTTGAAACAGGAGAAGCTATTCTTATTTTTTATCAGGGTCACAAAGGGGGCTGGAGTCTATCCCAGCAGTCTTAAGGCAAAAAGCCGAGAAACACCTCAGACAAGAAATCAGTCCATTAAGGGCATGAGAGAGGAATCCTATTCCTTTAAAACCCTCAGTCTGACCTGCTTTCGACCTTAACCTTCTTATAAACCCATTTTCTTTCACCCAGAGTGAGTATGCAGACATTTAGACTTCCATTTTCTGTATTTCTTGTTCCATTGCTGAGATGTACATTACATCTTCAGAAGTGTTCAGCTGCAGGGCTTTTGTAAGATTTTATTTAAGGTTATTGTGATCTCTGTGGAGAGTTGGTGGGTTTGTAATTAAGGATACGACACGCCTTAAATGTTTATGATGTATACTCTGGGCAGCAACTTTCTTGCAGCCCTACTAATACATACAAGAAAACACTTAGAAACAACCCCAAGATTTATCTGCCCTAAGGCCTACCTGTTCCTCCATGGGTTTTTCTGTTTGCACAGAGTTTTCTCTAGAACAGAATATATTTATGAGCTGTCACATCATCCGTCTTGCATAAAACCTACCTTAGATGTGCCTGAAATCTAAGTACATTTTTCATCTCATGGGAGCACAATGTTAAATGTGTTTTTTTATGCTGTATCATTTCTTTATGACTTGTCAAATATGGAACCCTTGTCGAATAGAACCCGTTTGCACATGGCCATTGTAGGCAGCTAGTATTAGGATTGTATACTGATCAGATTTTAACCTGATGCTATTACACTTGGAAGTCAAATGCATCTCTGGTCAGCCAGACTGAAATCTGAGTACTAAGTGGTAAGTAATATGCAAATGAGCCTGTACACAACATCCAAACATCTGTGCTGCAGCTCATTTTTCTATTCTATTAAAAACGTACAACTTTGCATGACACAGCAACATTTACAAGAAGAGGCTGTTAAGAATAATTATGTACATTAAAACACAGTGTAGTAAAACGAATAATTCTTTTTCAAACTGGTGTTTTATTTGAGCTTAAACATTTAACTACAGAAAAGAAACTCTGGCCAGGAGATGAACGAAAAGAGCAGAAATGTCCACAAAGTGTGGTCTGTTCCACAAGCAGCACTACAGGGTGCCATCACAGTAGCAGGAGAGGTTTTGGTCGTCAAATGCATCATAGAGGGACGGATGCATTAACACTGCTAAACATTTTGCTCGAATGCAGTAAGCAAGCTGGTCTTGAAGATGTTTCACCTTTGTTTGTTCAGACAAAAAAGTTTGTTTTGTCTTACAGATGGCACAAGACCGCTTTTTCTTTTCTGGTACTGACAGTGCTGTTGGAATCTTCTGATGCTGATTAAATACTTCTTCTTTAAAACATGCTTGATTTTAACATGATCTATTTTTAATTCACTTAAGATGAGCATCTAAAAGTGGGCTGTCATGCTTAAACCACACAATCACTCTACTAGGAGTTAAAACTGATTTGACATTTCAAGCTAGGTTGAATTACATTTTTTTTTTTACTTATAATATGTGATCCAGGGTATCGGCCCAATATGGGCATCTGGTATCAGTGACATTGTCAAGCCAAGTAGGTTTATTGTCATTTCAGCCGTATACACAGTACAGTGAAATTAAACAACGTTCCTCCAGGACCATGGTGCAACACAAGAACAAAAACAGAAATACCACATGACTGCATAATTGCAGATAGGACAAACTACAGTGTGTAAAAAGAGCAGGAGAGAGAGTGCAAGAAAAACATGAGCAACAAAGCAACAGGGCCAGACAACAGTCAGCATTTGAAAGAATACAATATCATGACAGAGTCTGTATTCTAACAGTAGAGTCGTTTGGTGTGCAAAAATGCAGAATAGAGTTAGACAGCCTTTAATGGGTTGATTCTAAGCAGAATTTTCCTCCAAGATTCAAGATTCTTCATTTGTCAAATATACAGTTATACAAGTACAACGTGCAGTGAAATGTACCCCAAATCACACCTAAGGCTGTGCAAAATTTCAGAATAGATGACCAAGTTTTTAGATTACGTAAAGGGACAGGAAAAAATATAGTAATAAGAAATAGACTAAAATAAAATAAGAGACAAATGTGCTGTGTAATAAAAGAAATATATAAATAGAGAAATAAAAAAAACAGTGCATGGGTGAGGTAGATGAGAAGTGAAATTACCATATTGGGCAAATGTACATCTGAAGTTGTCATATGTAGTGCTGGCCAATGTGTCATCTATACTGCTGTGACCGTAATATTGGTTTGTAGGTTTGGCATTATTATCAGATAACTAATACACAGACAAAATCTAAACTTTTGCTTAGGTCTTCAGACAGTTTACATGGACAGTTTACAGACATTTTTTTTATATTGTTGACATTTACATTTTCATATTATTGCAGATACAGGGATGGTAGTAGTGTTAACCACTATGCTACGCCAACTGATACTTGTTCTTAACCGAATCATTCAAAATATATGAAAACTGAATGCGTAGTACATTTCCTTTCATTACAGTACTTTGTAAAGTTGTCTTTAGGGTCATTTTAAAGTAAGCAAATGCATTATCAGGTTATAAGAATTTCCTTTAGCATAGAGTAATGGGGAAGCATGGTGTCATTGTTTTATTAATGCTAACTTCAGTAACATTAACCACTCTGATACTGTGATATATTTGGAAAATGAGATTACATTTTCGCAGTGTAACCTGACAGTAGGCCATAGCACCTAAACCAAAATCTCATTGTTTTGACTTACTATTACTAGGCATCTATTCTTTATCTTCCTGGATAGTTTTTTTTTTTTTTTTTTTTGCTGGGTTAACATTTTTAGAGTTTCTGCCCAAAAAGCACAGACTTTTTCACTCATGACAATATATCACTATCTTACTCAGCTTCTATTTTAAGTCTTGCAGTGTCCACAGCAGGCTGCACAAAGGCCTTCTGGGAAGAGCTACAAATTCAAGGGTTGTGTATGGCCTTATGAGAAAGGCCCCATTGGTTTAAATCTGAAGTCATTGTACGAGTATGGATGCACGTACCTTAATGTTTGGTGCCCTTTTTACACTCCGAGTCTTGTCAATCTCATGTTAGAATAGTTACCGCATTTATTGCACGCATCAACAGTCTTCGAATCTTCATACGTCTGCATTGTTTTTTATATGTACATTACATAATGCATCAGAGCATACTGACTGTACAGTTTATTCTAACTATTTGCTGCATTTGTAGAATGTGGTCAGTTTTGATCGACAATCATTCTGAAAAGCCATTGACTTGAAAAATCATGCTCATATCAGATGGCCATTGAGCAGTTGCTTCAGATAGAAGACAGTGGGCATCTGGTTCATTGTTCATTGACTTCTGTTCTCAGGTCATTTTGAGTCAAAATTATTGTCTGTGGCAGTCGACCACATCCTATCGATGTGGCAGACAAAGATTAAAAATAAAAAATTCTGGAGTACAGGGGGTCCTCAAGTTACAACACAGATCCATTCAGTCGACAGTGATGTAACCCAAATTTTGGTGCAAGTCGAAACACACCCTAGCCTAAGTCACTTACTTATCGTAATACAGTTGTAAAATCATAAAAACACAACTAAGCCACAGAAAAAGGAAAAGGAAAACTCCCTCACTCATACGCCGCATCACTGTGTATTCTTCCGCCACGCCCAACCAAACTAGTTCACCCACGTAGTCCGTAAGTACGAGGCTAACGCTGTAAGTTGAGTGGGAGTGAGTGGGAGTGGAAACTGAGCTAGTCCGTTATTGCACTATTGAATACTATTGTATTGTCACATTATGGCAATGTTCCCCACACATAAGATGTTTCATTTTGAAGCAATTTTTCCCAAGCCCTGCATTGCACATTTTATTGTTTTCCCTGCTCCCCACTCGCATGATCTAACTCACCAGCTAAGCCTTTCTTGGGTTGAGAAAAGAAAATCTAAAACTCAAAATATGCAGAGCAGTAAGCCTCCCAGAACCAAAGTTAGAGACCACTGCTTTAGAGTATTTAATACATTCACTGTCAACTTTATAAGAAACACCTGCTTTTTTACTTATGCTCATTTGTAAATTTACCATACAGGTCCACTATGTGAGGACATTTACAGACATCTGTGCCTGCACAATTTATCAGCCCCTCTATATGTTATTCATCAATGGTTACTTACTGGCCACAGAACTACTGTTTACCAGATATTATTTGGGTGGTTTGCCACAATCAGCACATCTGTGACGTTGTCATGGTCATGGCATGGAAGCATCTGTGGCACTGATACAAAAAGCTGACAACTTAACCCTTAGACCTCAGGCTGCATCAGTAAAATCTAATTTCAGTAAATATAAGTGCTGTAAATCAGTCTAAAACCGGTCTCCTACACGCTCACAGTTTGCTGCTCTTTCCCTCAGCATACTGCCGCTCAGCCGCACTCCAGACCCCCTCCCTCTGCGGGTTCTCCTGGGTTTAAAGATCTTGTTTTTTCTGTTTGTTTCTACAACCTAAACTAAAGGGAATTCTGGCATTGTTGTTCTTAATGGGACAGCACAACCTCCTATTCAAGTTATTTTTTTAGAAAGGTCATCGAGATATTTTTACAAGGTGCATTGAGTTGTTACTATTACTATTATTTTGAAAGCTGGTTGCTTTTTTGTGCTCATCCTCTTCACCTCACTCTAACAGGGACACTTGTTAGACACACGTGCTATAATGGTTCCTGTGACCATGCTCTGGACTCTGAGGGTAACTTGTTTTTCTATACAAACTAGATAAAACATTAATGCCCTGGCAGTGGCAAATAGCTTTGGTTTTGTATTTGATTTGATCACATTAATGTTTAAGTTTTAATATTTTAACTGCAGCTGTGTAACTATGTTAAAGGGAACACTGCTGATAAAAAAAAGCACCTTATTTGTTTAAAGTCTTTGCAAACCAAATGTAATTGCTATTTTGTTCATATGGCAGCACTTCTAAAATAAAAGTGTTCAATACAGTACTTTTAATGATCGAATTTCCTATAACAATGCAATTAATCGACACTGCGTTATTCTCAAAAAGCGAATTGTGTCATTTTTGGAAAACATCACCTCTAGGGCACAAAACGCACGTTGTAATGAATGTACATGCATCGAATAGAAGGTTGTGTTGCTGCGACATTATGGTCGGGCTAAAGGAGCAGTAACTATATCAGTGCAGGTGTTTCTGATAAAGTGGCCGTGCAGTGTGTTTGTCATGCTTTTGAGACCTATTCCTAGACTCAGACTTCTTGGGAAGCATTTTTGTAGGATGTCTTGTTGTTGATGCTAAAACTTTGTCCAAGAATCTAATTTTGGTGCATTGATTAATGACTGTTTAATGCCATTCTTGATAGCAAATAATGAGAGGTGAAAGCTCCTCTTACACTCTACATGTGGAATTGTGTGCTAGACTGTCTCACACACTTCACTGGGGCTTTCAAACCACAAAGCATTTTTTTTTTATCCCACCAAGCACAGCTTTTGTTGGGGTGACGATTTGCAGGACTTAGAGATTTGAGCCTAATGACGAGAGCTCAAGAAAAGATTCTAGTTTTGTGAAAAAACATACCAGCTGATGTTCTAAAGAACATTCGAGTATATTCAAAACACTTTATAAGATGGCATAGTGCGTAACACCGTCACCCTCTGCGCGGGCAGAAATGCCACTGTTATACCAGCAATGCTATTACCATGGCAACGCTTACACAAGTGCCTATTATTTATGCAATTAGTTACATTTACATTTGATTTATGCTGTATTGACAGGTTTGAGTCTGCACTTATTATATTTCATTATTTTTTTTGGTTTGCTTCAGGGTGGAGCTACGCTAGCAATTCTGCACCCTCTATAAGACGAAGCTGAATTGTATTAAAGAAATATTGGAGGAATAACTGAATGTTGTGGGATGGATAAGTGTGGCTGATGTATTACATAATGTCAAATCTCAGTATTCACTCTCTACTCCATATATGTTAAATTAGTTCCACAAACAGTCGTGATGTCCCTAAAAAACAGTGCTGGCCAGTTTATCTCTGCCTCTCCACAATGAAGTTATAATCACTGTTTCAGTCCAGGCTGCTTTTAGAATGATGGACAATACAGAACAGCCAATCAGAGCAGAGATAAGTTACACGTTTTAGTGTTAAAGGCACAGTAAGAAAAACAGCCTGTTTAATTCTAAGGGATATGAAGACTATAAAAAAGGAATTATGACCATTCTTAGTAAATGAAACCACACAAATATCATGAGGAAAAAAAATTAATAACAAAAAATCTTCTAAACTTCCTAATCTCCTGAATAGGACCAAAAAAAACTGCAAAAAAAATGTTATACAATGTTGTTTCAATCCACAGGTGGTCAGAACAGTATATTGGTCAACAGACATATTGGTCACTTGTGATGTGTGAATGTTTTTTAAGTGGTCCAACTACATAAATCTGTACTTAATAGATCTGTGCTGCTTACATGTTGCCCTGCGATTGAAATTTGTGTTACAGCTGCTGGTATAGACGTTGTCCTATACGCAAAACTTGCACAAACATTCACACATGCTCCCAGGCACTACATAAATGTCACGGGGGAGAGTAAGGGAAAGGTAAGGGGAGGACGCACTCAGCAGTGGATTAGATGGTTTTAATAAAACAAAACAAAACAGAGAACACAGAACAAACAAGGAACAGAACAAGGACAGGACGGGACACTCAGACTCGTGCGCCCCAAACTAACAAAAGAACAAAACCAGGAACGCTGGCCAGAGCCCCAGTGGCTCACACCGGGCCAGGAACGTGGAACGTGGCAGGGGTGCGAGACGCGCTACCCC
>JBBIGA010101449.1:0-10943 GCA_037576975.1 Alestes dentex | reverse complement strand
GTGTGTGTGTGTGTGTGTGTGTGTGTGTGTGTGTGTGTGTGTGTGTGTGTGTGTGTGTGTGTGTGTGTGTGTTCATCTCAGGAGCTGGAGAAATTGGGCCTGGGGCAGAATGTGTACCTGCATGTCAGTGAGGTTCCTGTGGAGTACCAGGCAGTTCAGGACCTTCTGCCATCACTATGGAAACAGTACCACCCACAGGTACTGTTGTAGACATTTGCTGGACACTTCTACTCAGTGCCATTAAGCTATGTTTAGACATCTGATCAATTTTTACATAGACATATCAGATGTCTCTGTTATGTTTAAACACAGCGAGGGCTAGAATGCATCTGATCTGAGCAGTAAGACCAAAACACAGTACAAAATTGAAAGGATAAAAATGTGAATCACATTTTGTCTAACCTCTTGTCTGCACTTATTGTAATAATAATAACAAAAATAAGTAAATTGCCTGTTCTATACAGTGGTGCTTGAAAGTTTGTGAACCCTTTAGAATTATCTACATTTCCGCATAATATCATCATCCGATTTTCACACAAGTCCTCAAAGTAGATGAAGAGAACCCAGTTAAATCAAAGGCAAAAATATTTCACTTGGTTATTTATTTACTGAGGAAAATGTTCCAATATTATATATCTGTCAGTGGCAAAAGTATGTGAACCTTTCATTTCAGTATCAGGTGTGACCCCCTTTTGCAGCAACAACGCAATTTGTTTCCAGTAACTGTTGATCAGTCCTGCACATCGGCTTGGAGGAATTTTCCTCCTTAAAGAACAGCTTCAGCTCTGGAATGTTGGTGGGTTTCCTCGCATGAACTGCTCGCTTCAGGTCCTTCCACAACATGTCTATTGGATAAGGTCAGGAATTTGATTAGGCCATTCCAAAACATGAACTTTATTCTTCCTTAACCATTTTTTGGTAGAACGACTTGTGTGCTTAGGATCGTTGTCTTGCTGCATGACCAACTTTCTCTTGAGATTCAGTTCATGGACAGATGTCCTGACATTTTCCTTTAGTATTTGGTTGTATCATTCATAATTAATTGTTCCATCAGTGATGGCAAGCTGCCCTGGCCCAGATGCTGCAAAACAGGCCCAAACCATGATACTACCACCACCATGTTTCACAGATGGGATAAGGTTCTCATGCTGGAATACAGTGTTTTCCTTTCTCCAAACATAATGCTTCTTGTTCAAACCAAAAATTTCTAATTGGTCTCATCTGTCCACAAGACGTTCTTCCAGTAGCCTTCTGGCTTGTCCACGTGACAAACTGCAGACAAGCAGCAATGTTCTTTTTTGTGGCTTTCTCCTTGCAACCCTGCCATGAACACCATAGCTGTGCAGTGTTCTCCTGATGGTGGACTCATGAACATTAACATTAGCCAGTGCAAGACAGGGCTTCAGTTGCTTAGCAGTAATCCGGGGTTCTTTGTGACCTGGCCGACTATTACAAGCCTTGCTCTTGGAGTGATCTTCAAGTTACCTGCTAATCCTAGAGGTTCACATACTTTTGCAGTGACAGATATGTAATATTTTCCTCAATAAATAAATGACCAAGAGAAATATTTTTGTCTCATTTATTTAACTGGGTTCTCTTTATCTACTTTGAGGACTGTGAAAATCTGACGATGCCTCAGGTCATATTTATGCATTAGAACTTGAATGTTTGATATGAAGAGGCATGTTCCACAAACAGCTGGAAATGTATTTGGCTTGCTTATTTCTTGCTGGTTTAATTATGTTATTCTACTTTTGAGTAATATTAATTGTAGTGCATGATGCTTTTTCTAAAAACTATTTCAGTGCAGTCCACAAGTATTTGGATCGTGATACAAGTTTGATTTTTGATTTTCATCATCACACTGGATTTAAATTAAATATTTTGAAAAATATCAATGTGTACTTGAATTTGCCCAATTACCTTTGGTCCATTGACATATGTGTAAAGGCATGTGATTCATTTGACAAGTTATCCACAATTGGTGCAAATCTCAATTTAAAGGATACTTCCACAGGATACGTGAAAAACCTCTGCAAAATTCAACACTGAGGTATAAACACTCATGTGGTTTGATGTGAAATGGTGCAATGTTGAGAAATATAAAACCTATGAACTGCACTTCATATTTTTCTGTGTTTTAACTTTTAACAACTCTCACTTTTGTGCTTCCAAGTTAGTGGTCCATGTCGGAGTTTCTGGAATGGCTACCACAGTAACACTTGAAAAATGTGGGCATAACCATGGTTACAGCCGCCTTGACAACTGCAACTTCTATCCTGAATCGGAGTGCTGTATGGAGGACGGACCAGACTGTATCAACTCAGTTATAGACATGGATGTTGTTTGCAAGAGGGTGAACTCCTCCGACCTCGGGGTTACTGTGTCTGTCTCGAAGGATGCTGGCAGGTATGCAGTTGGTGTCGAAATTCAAACTGAGGAACTTAAGCTATTGTGTTCGGAGTTAATCTGTTTAACCCTTCTATAAAACTGCCTCAAACCTTAAAAATGATTTGTAGTTGTTACTGAATAATTTATATTTCACTGTTTGACACAATATCTGATTGGTTGAAAAGCATTCGGGACCTATTATGAGAATTGCATGTTTTTTTTTTCACTAGACTTATATAATTCTGGGACTATGCTGGTATGGTGAAAAAAAAAAATGCTTGAAACAATGATTAGGGCTTCCTTTCTCTTGTGTTCTATTGTAAAGCCATTAAACAACAATTTAACCATGTTTTGCCTTAACAGCAGTGTCATATTTTTGAGAAGGTGGAACACTAGTGTGATGTGTTAAGAATAGAAACAGGGTGTCACACATGGCTGGTATATGGCTTCATTGATTATAGCGGTGGCGTTTTAGTGTTGTCTTTGTCACTTGCTTTCATCGCTTGCTATTATGTTGGAAAGGAAGAGCTAGTAAGTTAGGCGATTTGTTACTCAAATATGTTCTGCATTTACATGTCAGGAAAATGAATATAACCTGAATGAATATAACAGGGGTGTTTGGAATGATGAACAGAGCTGTAGATTAATCAACCGCTATAACATCAAGAATCAAGTTACAATAAAGGTGGTCAAATATTGAGGGAAATAACTTGTCAGTTATTTAATAATGCTTCCCAATAGGTAATTACACTAAATTGCATATCATTTCATGAATTCTCTTTGTTCATAGAATTTCAGATTTAGAATATTTTTTAAAATACCCACTAAATCTGCGTTTTTAAATTATAATTGTATGTGAAATCAACTTAATATGACGATCTCCACTTGTGCCACCATGTCAGAAAGCATCAGCCACCACTGTAATATATTTCTAAGCTGATTCGTCAAGTATGTACTTTTTAATCAATTATTTCATTATTTCAAAAGTTTGCTATGAAGACTTATAAGGTCTGAAAACAGAAGAAAAGAATTAAGAACAGGAAATGATTAATATCAAATTACAACATGCTGTTGTTATTGCTGCTAAGGTTTTAGGGTTAAGGGGAGAAGCTAAGTTAGGGCACGCATGCCATGTTGCAATAATCCTGTGGATTGTCTTTACTGCTAACAGTAGAAAATAATGGACATCTTTTCATGTCTGTTGTATTTCCAGGTACCTGTGCGACTACACCTACTACATGTCTTTGTACCTGGGCAAGGGCAGGTCGGCCTTTGTGCACGTGCCCCCCCTGGGGAAGCCCTACAGTGGGGAGGAGCTGGCCCGTGCCCTCAGGGCCGTGGTCCTGGAAATGCTGGAACTGATGGAGCACAGTACAGAGAAGCAGCTTTGCCAGCACAGTCAATAAGGGAGAAGGGAAGTGTCCCAACCAGCTCACATGCTGCACTACGTAGGGAGGACTGGGCTGACTAGAAATGCAGCCTACATACTGAAGCCTACTGCCGCTGCGGCCAAATAAGAACCTTTGGCAGTGTATGGGGTATAATCAAAAGATGCGGAGATGCGGTGCTGTGTATAAATATTATTTTTGATTCCACATGAAGAATGGAAACTGAACATATAGAGCCTGTCAGCGCACATATAACTATGTATATAATAATCATGCAACTTTTAAATATACCCCAGTCACACTGGACAGAAGGCAGTCATTCCTTTTGAATCTCTTTTCATAGGTTGTTGCTGTCATATCAAAACATATTGTAACTTAATTTTTACATTTTTATTTGTTTTTAACACTGTTTGAAATCACCATTCGCCGTGTCTATGTGAGTTTCCACCGGGAGCTCCGGTTTCTTCCCACAGTCCAAAGATATGAAATGGATGATGCTAAATTGACCTAAGGCATGAATGTGTGTGTGAATGTTTGTGTTTGTCCTGCAATGGACCCCCCCACCCCCACCAGCACGCGCACACACACACACACACCAGTTAAGCAGCTCAGATGAAAACAACATAATTTACATTCGTGAACTTTTTTTAAATTACAGTCTTAAGAGAGGTTATTGCCTTCTAATGTAAAATTGTCGTTACAGGTTTTGTTACAGCAGCAACGAGAAGTGTATGATGTCTTATTTTCATTTAGAGAAGAGAGATAGCGTGTTGTATTTTAGCAGACGCACGGACATTGAAAGTGAAACAATATGTTGCATCCAGACTGGATGATTGTTATGAATGTGCACTGTTTACCTCATAGTGTGGGGTACACAGAGGAGATGACATTGGTCTGTACAGTGCCTATGTTAGGACTGAAATGTTATCCAAAAGTGACTAGCTATAGTGTCTTGGAAATTCTGTTTTTTATGTGTATTCTAAATACATGTTCAGAGTCAAAGCACACACTTTGGAAACACTGTTGCCTTCTGCATTTATCAAGGTCTTCTGCCAACATTCTAAACAGCTGTCTATTCAGGGGTATTGTAATCATCAGCCAGTTTTTGTGTGAAGAATGAGACTGTGAATGCAGGAGTGATAATGTATGACATTTAGAATCTGTTGTTTGTGAAATGTTCAACAAATTATGTCTTAGGTCACATGCTTCAGCATATTATTGCTGTCTTAAGGCCGAGTTATACTTCTGCATCTGCGAATCTATGAACGTGTGCAGGCTTGCTGTGCGATGTGCACGTTGGTATCTTGACAACATGCGTGCATAAAATGTTCACATTACCAGTGGCACAAGGCCACTTTTTCTCTGATCTTTGCAGAGCTATGTGGTCACACAAATATGTTCTTTTCACATCAGATCCGAACCCCTTTTTTTTTTCCAAATACCAGGTTAAATCCAGTGTTTTGCCCCAGTGACACAGATCCTGGACCTTATCATCTCATGTGTGCAGCTACTTAATCATGAACAAGTGAGAGCTGTTCAGAGCTAAAGAAGCTTTAGTTACTGATTTGGATGTGTGGATTTTCGGTTACAGGTTTGTTTACACGGTGTTTACACTTAAGACGTGTCATTTAATTTCTCAGGCTACATTCATGGGGCGGCGGTGGTCTGATTGGAGGGTCAAAATATTCTCTGGTTGCTGTGTTGCTGGCTGCCCAATGCTTCACTCGGGTGAATGGGTTAAATGCAGAGAACGAATTTGTCTGTGGTCTGTGCTGTGGTGTGTTCACACATGACAAAAATGGGTGTTTTACACCTGTACACTTTACATTACAAGCCTTATTGCTCAATTCAGAATGATTGCCCAGAGCCATTATGAATGATAAATGAATAAACTAGCAGCTCAGACCTTGATTCCAAAGATCACTAGCTCTCAGCTGCTCATGATAAGGGGAGGAGGTGAAAAAGGCCATCTGACTGAATACTTCTGCATTGTTTACTGGCAGAAATGTCCAAGTTAGCTGGTGCTACTAGGCTGTGAACATTGGATGATGACAAGCATGCATGCCTGGTAGGAAGGTTGCCTGGTCATATGTGAAAATGGCTCAAAACTGATTTAAAATGTTCAGATTTGTGTGTCCACACAGTTCTGAAAAGATCGGAGCTGCGTCACACTGAGCCTAAAACTGTATTTGTGCCACTTGACCCCAGTAATGTGAACATAGCCATACACACATGAATGGTAAAATGTTTATATCTGGAAAAAAAGTTAAATTTAAACCAAAGTATGTATGTATTTATGTATATCCAGAAATTACTCACTCCACTGTTTCCTGTACTAGTTTTAAGGTGGGCCATGTAAATGTTTGTAACATTGTTCCTCGTCTGCCAGCCGAACGTCAGACTGATTTGATTCAGGTCCAGTTTTGTTTGGTTCTCGTCCTGCCCCCAAACAGCAGTTTCTTGAATACCGTGCCAGAGCACAGCTCTGGAAATCTGCAAAACATGTAATTATGGTTGAGGAGGTGAGCATGTGCATTTTTGCAGAACTGTAAATCGGCCTTTTAAACCCCAAAATAGAGAAGCAGAAAATATATATTTAACTTTAATGTAACTGATTGATTGTTCACACAATGCGATGAGCAATTGGCACTTTCACATTTCAAAACTTACAACAACAAAAAAATTAAATGAAATAAATTGGACAGTTTTGAAATGACAGCGATGATCTGGTATGAATGGGGGCCTGAAGTGTGCCTGATATAGAATTATTTTAACAAAATTGATGTATTTCGAAGCTGTAATTACAGGAAATACTGAAAGTGGAAGAAATAACTAAAATTACTTTAATGTCATTGTCTTTTCAGGGGGGAAGGGTGTATTTTTTTTATGAAACACTGGACCACTTTGGTACTGTGAAGCTGATTGCTCAACTTTATGATGTCTACCTACGGTCATTCTTATAATTTCATGTTTAACCTGTGGAACAGTCTGTCATGTACAGCTGAGTGATAAAACAGTTTGTGAACTTTTGGCATTATCTGGATTCTGCAGGAAAAAAAATGTGATCTACATTGTAATAATAAATAGTTACTTAACAAAACTCTCAGAATGGTTTCACTGTGCAAAATGTTCATTTAAATGTATATCAAGAGTAATTACAGTGAGGCGTTCCAGTCAGTTCCAAGGTGGGTTTGATCTGTCTTGCCATTAATGATAATAATAATTAAAAAGTGGTTACCTGCCTCCCGATTCACAATCGTGCTTCACAATTCATCTCAATATCACCCAATTAAAACAAAAGCTCAGAAAATCCTCAGATGTTTTCTAATTTCTAATTACCTGGGCCTCCCTCAGTAAACCATCAAAAAATGATAGTTTACAGCTAATGAAATTCAGCACTGCTTCAGTTGTTTCAATATGTGTGTTTAAATGTGTAGACCACTGATGGAAAAGGGTTGGTATCACAGCTCAAAACGAAAAAAATGAAGGATCCTGCAGAGGGAATCAGAACTGACTTTACTGGCCAAACACATTTACACAAACCAGGAATATGTCTTCTGTCTTCTTCTCACAATACACAGGAGCCTACAATAGAAATAACACACCTGCACTGTGCCACACATACACACTGTTGTTTATATGCATTAATAAAAACTTTTTAAAAATTAAAATAACAAAATTGTATTTCTCTAATAAATTATATATATTGTATGTGTAAAGCCCATCCCCAACAATGTCTTTAAGATGTTTTGGAATTAAACACTTGATTTGTATGGCTGTACAGGTCAGATACCCTGAAGTGTCTTGCATTATACACAAAGTAGCAGAGAAACTCCCACATACTGTAACTGTCTTAAGATTTAAGAGAACACCGCAAAACCCATTTTACACATTTCCTTAAGTTTTAATTGGACATTTTTGTACTTCTCTCTCTCAGCAAACACAAATTATAAAATTATGTAACTATATATTTTTTTAATTAATATTTCAATTATAATTTTTAAATGAACATTTAGGCAGAGAATTTGGGTGTTCTGTCATTTTAATATAAATATAAAGTAGGTGAAAATGCAGGGTCTCACTGCTGTCCCAAATGCGGACTGAGTGACTGTATCCTGCCGGCCTCAGGAGTCTGGACTCCCAAGCTGAATTTGTTAGGTCCAACACTCCTAACAGAAACACCTATTGCTGAACAATAGTTCTGAAAAAGGTTATGTAACTAAATTGTACATACAGTGTGTTGTAAGGCAAAATAGTCTAGCTTAGAAATTACTTGTCATTTTTGATATATTAGTTCCGGCGCCCCCAGCAAGAGGCAGCTCATTTCTAAGCTTCTTTCTTTATTTTCCTATTTATAATTCTCTTTACTTTTAATTTAATTTCTAGTTACTGAAATTCAACATCATACACTACCATTTTGTGCTAGTTTTGGCCATCTCTGTTTTGTATTTTTCACTTGTGTTTGGAGACCTGCCACGTGGCTCCTTTGTTAACCGTCGAGATCAGCTGTTAGCGCTGCGCCCCGCAGCAGTGCTGCAGGCAGACAGACCTGACACCCCAGGCGAGCTGAGGAGGAAAAGACGGGGTGTCGCACCGGGAGGGAGCATCGAAACGGAGACGATACAGACCATTTCTCCCTTCCATCATCATGGGAAATGTAAGATCTCTCCGCAACAAGATGGACAAGCTAGTGGCGATAACCCGGTACCGGACTGAATTCCGACAGTGTAGCATCATGATGCTAACGGAGACCTGGCTAATACCGCTAACTCTAGACACAAACATGGGGCTGCCCGGATTCCAACTGCTGCAGGTGGACAGGGCAAGGGAGACCGGTAAGAGGAAACGAGCGGGTGACCCCCGATCCCCCAACCCCCAGACTGCAAATACAATATCCACAGGCCCTTTTCCTTATCTCGGGTGACTTTAACCATGCATCCTTGGACTCCACACTGCCCACTTTTACCCAGTATGTAACACGCCCCACAAGAGACAATAAAACACTGGATTTATTGTATGCCAACACAAAAGAGGTGTTGGTAGACTTCCACAAGTACAGACATTCTTTCACTGCAATCACTGAACATCCAGGTCATCTGAACAATAAACTCGACTGGACTAATAACACAAATGTACTTTACAAAAAAAGGGCAGAGCAGGCTGTTTTTGTCAATGCCTGTCACTCCATTGTGTACCTGTGTATATATACAGTAAAACCCCACTTTAACGTGGATCAGCAGTCGCAGTTTCAGTCCATCATGGATTTTTTTCTGAGCCGAACTAATAATGGTTTGCAGAAACTGCAGATCCTCCGCATTTTTTTGGCTTTTGTGACATCTGGGCCTCGTCCACCATGCCCCCTCGTCCTTGTGCTGGGTTGCTAAGCACCGCTACTGTTGTTAACTTAGTGACTTTGTCATCATTTCTAACAACTTTCCAGACCCCCTTTACAACTTTTTCCCAAAAAGCGCCTAGTGACAAATCTAGTGACATTTTTGACAAATCTTAGCTACGTTCTGTAGAACTTTGTGGTCAATATTCCCTGCAGATCAGCCTGAGTCACAGCCTGCTCTGCATCTGTCCGCCCAGACGCTCGGAAAGGGCGTATGACTGTCATATCGACCGACCAGTCAACAAAAAAAAAACCTTTCTTAGTTGATCTCACCCACTTACAAAACAAGTTGTATTACAAGCAAAAGAATTTGTTATCTTTTAAGCAAAGTAAAAAAGACATTCCTCTCAGTTATATAACGCAGATCTTTCTTTTAGAAGCCACACATGAACACGAACATCGTCTCTTTCACCTTCCAAACCTTTCCTTTCCTTCCTTTTGAACAAGTAAACACACGCAGACATTGAAATCAAATTTTATTTGGTCTTTTACTACACAAACCTGTAAAATAAATACATTAAAACAATAACAATCTCTATCCTACTTCCAAAAATTCCTGAAAAGGATGTATGTACTGTAAAACAGATTTTTATGCCAAGCTGTCAGACATTAAAAGCATGCAGCTCCCAGAAGCATGTTGAAAAGGCCAAGGCATACAATCAGATTACAATCCAAACTGTCCTTTACTAAAAAAAAAACACAGGCACTCTGAAGAAGGTAGAGGCACCAAATGCACTGAGATGATAAATGGTGTTTTGGCTCCATTTTATTCAAAGGCTGGTGGCTGTTTTGGTGGCAACAAATACAGTCGCCTGCCTAATGAAAGTACGGATGTACAGAAGTATCTGGGTGTTGTGGTTCTTTTTTAAAAAAAATTCTGATTCTGAGAACGCCAACGCGGCATGACACGATGGCGTCATTTATATACAAATTAACTCTGAGCACCGCACCCAAACATAAACAACCCAGTACGAGGACGAAGGGGTGTGGCGGACGAGGTCTGGACGTCACAGACTTTTTCTTGTCAATATATAATTTTTCACCCATTTTAGTGCTAAATTATTACGAAAATATAATTTACTAATTTTGTAACAGAAATATCAATGTAAATTCAGCTACATTTCCATATAAAAAATAACTATAAATGATTTGGCACTGTCCAGAGAACACAAATAAAGTGCGTCTTGGGATCGTGAAATACCGCTGTACTCAGAGGCGAGAGGTTCGAAAGTAGCTAAACTGAGAACGCTTTTTATTTCTCCTTGCTGCTGATTGGCTGCTCAGCTGCAGTCCAGAATGGCCCCCTGTGGAGCGTCTCGAGTGTTCGCGTGTTTTTCATTTTGTTCTTCTTAAAGCCCTGTATTTTTATCACTGTAAATTAAATTAATTTCTTACGGTATTTACCTGCTTATACCAAAGGAAATGCCCATGCATGAATTACAGTACTGTATATATAGGGGTAATGTCGATATTTTACATTCTAGCACTGCGGGAGTTCAGTGTAAACTGTACAGTACGAATACGGGTTTACCTTTACACTTTCTTTAAGGGCAATGTATTAAGCTGAGTTTAAAATGACCAAGTGTTTTGGGAGCATATTTGGAGGCATTTTTAGGCATTTTTTTTACCACATCACAACATCGTGATTTTTCACCTGGGTGCTCTTGGTTTGCTGTATGTCCACAGTGTTCTTACCAGAGGTGGACAAAGTACCTAACTTCAGTACTTAAGTGAAAGTACAGATACCACTAGTCAAATGTTACTCCAATACA
>JBBIGA010101439.1:0-10944 GCA_037576975.1 Alestes dentex | reverse complement strand
ATTGTAGCTAAAATGAATATTGGACTTCCATGAGGAAAGAGGTCTGGAAATGGTCAGGAGAACACTTTGCCACACATGACACCACTCTTTACTGTAATAATGTTCATTGTATTTATTGTAATATTAATGTTGTAGCACTAACGTAACACTACTGTCCAGTATAATTTTCCCAGACTTGCACAGTACTGCACAGTATATATATACTGCCAAAACAGCCCTGACTCGTAAAGACCTCTGAAGGTGTGTTGTGGTTTCTGTCACCAAGATGTTGGCAGCAGATCCTTTAAGACCTGTAAGTTGCGAGGTGGGACCTTCAAGGATTGGACTAGTTTGTCCAGCGCATCACACAGGCTCTCGATTGGCTTGAGATCTGGAAATTTTGGTGGCCTACTCAAGACCTTGAACTTTGTGTCATGTCTCTCAAGCCACAATATTAGGGGAAGCCACACACTATTAGGCCGATGGATTAATATGCACCTGCTTAAAATTGTTAAGCCTGATGAGTGATAGATTAACTGAGCGAAAGCGAGTAAAAACCAAATGTTAAAAGAGGAGAAGAGGCCAACAGGCAATTCAGAGAAATAGGCTGCAGTCTGTATCTGTACGGCGCAAAGTGCACCGCTAGGGTTATTGAAGCTGAGCGTCAATACAAGGTCGATGTACTTAATAAACCTATATATAATACATATAGACCATTATACTTCTTATATCACTGTATTCACTGAGGCCCCTTGTGCAGCTCCACCAGCAGGCCCTTTATCTGTTAGGCTGCTGTATTTCACCAGCACCGCTGCGCCACTCAGGAGGGCTGCTGAACTTTACTTTTCTGAGCTCACAGGTTAAGACTGGAGGGGGAAAAAAACTTTTTTGTGAAAGCGAGATTCCCTCACTGATTTTTGAGATGCGCTGGAAGGATGCAGTCGGCCAGCAGAGCCGAGCAGAGCAGAGCAGAGCAGAGCGGGTAGGATTGTGGGTGATTAATCTGTGGAAGAGCCATGTGGGAGTTTTCCTCTGACTGACACTGAGGCCAGATAATCCTAATTTAGCACAGCGCTAGCTGGCCCTGAAAACCATGCTAGGTTTTTTTTTTGTTTTTTTTTTTTCATTCTTTACTGTCAGCGGATAGTTTATTGATAGGGTTTATTGATAGAATGTTTGACAGGTACCTGCAGGAGTTGCTGTGCGTATATATTTAATGGGGGGAATGCACAAATATCTACAGCGCCAGCATTTCCATCATGATTCTTTAACTCTTAGTCACACTTATTTGGAGTGAACAGTGGTTTAAGAAGCGTGCAGTGCTTACAGTAGCATTCCGTAATTTAATATGAATTATAAACTTTTTTTTTTTATGAACTAGAACATTATACCCTGAATCAAAGTTATTGATATTTTGAAATAAGTAACACTTTAATTAAATCTAATATTAATTTGTTTCATAAAGATGTCTCTGACCTGGAGGAAAATGTGTTGTCTTGGCTCCTGTGTTTTACCTGCACCGGAAGGCCCTGTTCCACAGATCCACTAGGAGGCCCTTCTGCCTGCTGTGTTTTACTAACTTCTTTAGGTCATATGTGCGGGGACCATTTCACACAGAGGGTGCTGAAAAATTTCTTTAGGGGGGTGGAAATGTAATCACTTTATAGCTGTCGTTTCTGATCATATTGGGGCTCCTACTTACCAGAGTTGCGCACAAGGCCCATTGTGCAGCTCTGCCAGGAGGTCCTTTGCCTCGGAGGCTGCTGTGTTTCACCTGCACCACGAGACCCCCTTGCACAGCTTCATCAGGAGGCCAAGAAACCCCGGGCCACTTAGGCTGCTGTGTTTCACTTTCTACCGAGAGGCCCCCCTTGCAGCTCTACCAGGTGGTCCTCTGCCTTTTATGTTGCTGAATCCAGGCCCTCCCCTGTTCATACACAGCTCTCGTCCACTCTGCTGTCTAGCCTGCCTCAATGGATCAGGCTCCGAATGTGCTACAGAAGGGGTAATGGAGTCCTCTTTATCTGGCTCTCAGCGGCCACTCAGCCCCCTCTCACTCATGTGCCTGTACAGTGGTTTACACAAAGCTCAGTCTATGTGTGTCCATCTATGTGTGTGTTGTGTGTGCGTGTGTATGTTGGTGCATGAGTGTGAAATATGAGACAGCGCTGGACAAGCTCTGCTCCCAAGGCTCCAATTAGCTCTGTGATGCTCCGGTGGGGCTGCTGAGAGTGGGGCTGTGATTGGCGGGTGAAAGGTGCAAAAGACTCTTTGATGCGCTCCACCACCCAGGGAGAGCTACAGCTCAACTGCAGCTCCATTACATGACCCCCCGACCTGGGACACAAGCAGACCACCTCTAACTCCCCCTCTTTCTCTCTCCGAAACCCCCCCCCCCACACCTCCATGTCCCCCCGTGGTGACTTTCCCGTCCTCTGAAATGAACCTCTTTGTTCAGCTCTCTGCAACATTATTGTTCAGGGTTGACTAAACACCTTAAAGTTTGCCCTTTTCCTTCTTTGCTCGCTCGCACTTCTCTTTTCTTTCTTTCTTGCCTTTTTTTTTTTGCCCTCTCACTCTTTTTGTTTCTCGCTTCTTTCCTTCCTTTGCCCTCTCACTCTGACTTTTCCCCTTTTTTCCTTCCTCGCTTTTCCTTCTTTATTGTCTCTTTTCTTTTCCATGCCAACCGCTCACGCCTCACTTTTCCTTCTTTCTCACATCTTTTGTCTTTCTATTTTCTTTTTTGTCTCCTGTCTCTTTTCTTTCTCTCTCGTCTCCCTTAGCTTGCAGAATTGCATTGCAGATGAATCATAAGGCAGTCGATAGCTGGCTGCGTGGCCGTGTATGTGAGAGAGGGATCGATGGGTCCGGGGCTGGCAGGGCAGAGGGATGGAGGAATGGAGGGATAGAGGAGTGGATGACAGCTCAGGATGAGCGAGTGAGGGCCATGCCCAGGTGATCTATAAAGCCCAGGCTGGCACCTGCTCTGATGGGGGGCCAAAATGTCCTTGGTCTCTCCCCCCCTCTCTCTCTCTTGCTCTCTCTCTCTCTCCCTCTCTCTCTCCCTCGCTCTCTCTTGCTCTCTCTCTCTCATTTTCTTTCTCTCTCTCTCCCTCTCTCTCTCTCTCTCTGTGTGTCTCTCTCTCTCTGTCCCTCTCTCTCTCTCTCTCTCTCATTCTCTCTCTGTCTCTCTCTCCCTCTCTCTTGCTCTCTCTCTCTCTCAGTTTCTTTCTCTCTCTCCCTCTCTCTCTCTCTCTCTCTCTCATTCTCTCTCTGTCTCTCTCTCCCTCTCTCTTGCTCTCTCTCGCTCTCTCTCTCTCAGTTTCTTTCTCTCTCTCCCTCTCTCTCTCTCTCTCTCTCTGTCATTCTCTCTCTGTCTCTCTGTCTCTCTCCCTCTCTCTCTTGCTCTCTCTATCTATCTATCTAGACAAATGCACAGCTTGCCCTTTCATCAATTCACAAGGGCTGGACACTTCACCCCTCTCTCAGAGACATGCAGTCTTGTTACTTTTCCTTGTTTTTTTTTAATCTTCTAGTCTGACTACATTCTTTAATACTGTTTTTTAATAATAAAAATGATTTTTTAAAAATTAAAAAATAGAATTTTATTTATATTTAATTATGGCGAAAGAGAAAAAGATCCTGTCCCCACAAGACTACATTTACTTTAGAACAGGAAAAAGACAGAAAAAGGTGGAACCTGACCACAGAGCTGTGACAGAAAAGTGACAGTCATTTCAGAGATGATGTGTCGTGTAATTATTATTATTGTTACTAATGCATGTATGCCCCTGTCCGTTCACGACGTCTGCGGTGGAGGGGAGGGACGATGCCCCTCTCTCTCAGAGAGACTCTGCCTCATCTCACCGTTTCATTGCCTTCTCTTCTGGCCAGTTCGTCTTTTCAGAGGCATTATCACCCGTAAACGAGAAGCTTTGCTTGTATCTTTGCCTTATTTCCTTTTTATTACGGGCTTGGATGTTGTCAGAAAGGGGATGAGCGGGAAAAAGGCTTGCGTAAGCCGGGCCTGTTAGCCGGGTGTAGGAGAATGATGTGATCTTTTTACAAGCCTTTCTCAGACTGCTCTCTCTGTTTGACAGCAGTAAATGTCAGTGTTCTCTTTCTCTCCTTCTTTCACTCTCTCTCTCTCTCTGTGTCTTTCTCACATTCTCTCTCTCGCTCGTTCTCTCTTTTTTCTCTCGTCTCTTTCTCTCATTCTCTCTCTCTCTCTCTCTCTCTCTCTCTCTCTCTCTCTCTCTCTCTCTCACTCTCTCTTCTTTCTCTCTTCTCTTTCCCTCTCTTTCTCACTTTCTTAAGCTCAGCCTGGAGAATTGTGCTCTCCACAGGTTAATAAGCTGCTGTCTCTCTCTCTCCCTGTTGTTCCTTCCCCTGCCTGCCCCCCTGCTCGGGGAACCATGTTGTGAGCGAAATTACTCAGTGGAAAATAAATAAATAACTAAAAAAAAATAAATAAACAAATGTATAAATCAGGATAAAAAGAAATGACACGAGATTCCTTGTCTGCGGCAACGATAAACATCCGCCTGGCTGCAGCACGGATCTCTCGGTGATGTGGTGCGGTTCCCTTAAGGGAGGAAGAGTAGATGTAGTCTTGCGCTGTACATGTGTAGCAAGTTCCTCAAAGAGGCAGCTCAAAAAGAGCACATTATGTAATTCCATTGAAGACTTAATACATAGGCTATTATGCACATATTTAGAATAGTAGTCTATTGACTTCATTGTAATCTAATTGGAACTGCGGAAGAGTCACTGCAAATGAATTAAAAATCTAACCTATTTTAGCTTGGTGATGTTTTGAGTGCTGGGGCAGTTTTAGATTTAATTGCGCGAGCGAGTGTTCCTTCGCAAGGGGGTGGGGTGGGGGGTGGGGGGGTAGCTCTCGTGGGTTCAGAGATTTCAGAGCTGCTACATGAAATTAGGCAGGAAGCAATTCCCTCACGCCCAGGTTTTTATTGAGAGTACAAAGTATCCTCTTCGCCAAATGTCATAATAAGTAACTGCTGCAGGAAATCAGACGGCAAACACAGAAGGCGCGGCGCGGGAACGGCGGAGCAAAGCGGAGGAGATCGAGCTCATTTAGAATAATCCCAGCAGCAATCTGGAGCTGAGGCAGCTAGAGGAAGGCGCTCTGTCACCGCTCGTTAAAATTAGCAAATATTACAGCCTGAGATGTATTGGCAGGAAGCAGAGAGGACATGGCATGCATTTTTAAGGGCATGAGGAGACAAGCTAACATGTGATTAGAACAGAGGCGCAGCAGTCGAGCCACATACAGACATGCATTGTCTCTGTTTCTCACACTCAAATGCACAGATGTATCTGTTCGCACACATGTGTATTGCTTTCACGCTGCCAGGCCTGCGAGATGTGTTTTGTGAAAACACTGACAAAAAAATGAAATTAGCTCCCACGGGTAGGTGTGATTGGTGAATGGGTTCAGTCTAGCACCCATCTCATTCTCCCCCACACACACACACACATGCACACACTTGTGTTTACACAATGCTAGAACATGAGATCATGTGTGTTCTTAGAAATGTATGCTTTTGGCTTCAATGTATGATTTTAGGAAAAGCTGTCATTAGTACAGGATATTTCCATTATGTAAAGTTCTTGCCCAATTGTTGTCCCATTTTCTGGGAAAATGAGTTTAGTCGTCAGCGCAGCGATGCCACAGCCAACCGTAAGCGCCAGTGCAAGAGTGCTGTCATAACTGAAGTCCCCCAGTGTTAGGCTGTAGAACAGTGGAACCGTGTTTTCTGGAGGGATGAAGCATGTCGGGGTACTTGGGGTACCTAATTATCCAATACCGGTGCCTGACCTCACTAATGCAGTAATGCATGTGACTGAATGCAGTCAAATCCTCAGATCGATGTTCTAATATCTGGCGTAAAGCCAGATGAATAGAGGCTGTTACTGTTGCAAAGGGAGGACAGACTCCCGCCATCACCCTTGATTTCAGAAGAAACAGATGAGCAGCTGTTTAAAGTCTATAGAATTAGTCCAGTCCCACACGTCCCCGTTCTGACAACATCCAAGTTCGTAAAAAAAAGAAAATAAGGCAAAGATACAAGCAAAGCTTCTTGTTTTACGGGCCATAATCCCTCTGAAAAGACGAACTGGCCAAAAGTGAAGGTGAGGAAACGGTGTGATGAGGCAGAGTAGAGCTTAGATCGGGCCCAAAAAATGAAACCCGACCCTACCCGAGCCCGTGCACTTTGTGTCCGAGCCCAGCCCGGCCCGACACATTAACTGTAATTATCAGCCCGAGCCTGATTTAAACCCGACAATTTTTAATATGTGGGCCGTTATAACACACGTTCTCAGCTGTGGGTGCGTTCGTAACCTGACACTCCGAGCGCTTGATCACGGCCCGTGTTCGGGTTCGGGCAGAGAATCTAAACTCTAAGGCAGAGTCTCTCTGAGAGAGAGGAGAATCGTCCCTGCCTTCCACCACAGCAGTCATGAAAGGACAGGGGCCCACACACATTAATACTTTTGTCCCAAAAGTGTACAAAAACAAACACGGTTGTACGCACACATACACACAACCTGCTGAGCCACACCATCGACAAACACTCACCGGCCGGCCCGCTCACTCCTTTATTCATACACGCTTGCCTGCGCTTCAAAAGCTTTAATTAAAGCCTGCTACAAGCATGTTATTCCTCTTCTGGACAACCAGAGCGGAGCTGTTTGCTAGCTGACGCCGTCTGGAACACGGGCCTCTGCTCTATAGGGGAGAAATGAACTGAGATTAGCCTTCGCTCGGACTGGGTCTGGACAGACCGAGACCTAATCTAGATTTAAAACAATGTGTTTCCTTCAGTGATGTCACTGCGCCGCTCCCGGCCCGGTCCGTCCATTATTCTTTCACTGTCTCCATCTCTGAGGTGAGCAGTGAGCGCGGGCCTGGCTATCAGCTGTCCCATCACTGACACTTGTCAGGCAGAGCCAAGCCTGGTGCTGCTGAGATAAGGCAGGCGCAGGCCCCTCCCATACCCACCCTACACCACCCCCCACAGCCCAGGTCTGGAAGGGGCAGATGCCACGTGTAGCAGCATTATTTATATTCTTTTTAAATTGTCTCTGCCTTTTTTTCCCATCGAGATAACCGCGCGGGGAACATCTGTTTTGTGCTGGAAGGGCGTCAGTTCTCAGGCAGTCACTACAGAGAGAGATTGAGAGAGAGAGAGAGAGATTGAGAAAGAGGGGGGTGGCTCTAATTCAGTAGCTGCCACTGAGCCTCTGTGCGGATTTTTATGAATTATTTCTTTTGGTCATGTCCTTCTGTACCAGTCAGACGCATCTTCTCATGAATGGGGTTTTACTATTTTTTACATGTTGTGAAGATGTATAAAAAATTTTGTTCACCCCAGTCAAAGAGAACACACATACAGTTTAATGTCCAATTACTGTTTGTGTTCAGTTGTGTGCACACAGTGAGGATAATCTTCAGAGAGTGCTGACAATAGAATATGATGCTCTGGAGCAGTCACACATGAGACAAAGGTCATAATATCAATAATATCAAATCCCAAACGTTGGCCCCTCCCCTACATAGCATTGGACTGTGAAGCAGTGGAACTGCGTTCTCTGAAGTGACACAGCTCCATGCGATACTATTGGTGTGACATTTGTGATCCAGAATGAACAATCTAACATTAATACCTGACTTTAGTAATGTTGTTGTGGCTGAATGCAATCAAATCCTCTCCACTTCTAGTGTAAAAGCATCCTAGAAGAGTACAGTTTGGTACTGCAGCAAAGGGAGGGCAGACTCCTTACTAATACTCTTGGCTTCTGAAGAAATATTGAATGAGCAGATGGCTAGAAACTTTTGGACATTTAGGTCAGAGTCTGAAAATCAACTAAACATGGAATTTGATAGGGGTATACAAACTTTTGCATGAGACTGTATAAGAGTGAATACATGGAATTATTCAGTGGCCAAAAAAACTCCATAGGACCACGACTGGCCTCACTCTCGTGGGATGAGTAGGATGGTCCTCTATTTCCGCTTCATGCGTGATGCCAGCCTGTACATGTAGGTGTAGCATAATTGACAGGTAATGTTCTCCTCCAAGCATCCTGAGCTGTCCAACGATGCAAGAAAAATATAAGATTGGGCAAAAGTGAAATGACAGATTCAGTCAGGTGTCTGCAACCTGTTGATTTGTACTGTATATTGCATGTGCATGTGTGTGTTGTAGCCTGACCCACACAGAACTCGGTGCGGTACCCAGCCGTCAGCAGGGTTGCGACTACTCATTATTTCTATTTGTGTGTCGGTTAAACTCTTTTTTTTTTTGTGGTGCAAAACCACAGTAGAAGCCATACCACCATCTACGTTGCCTGTTGTGTATTACAACCTGTTGGAATGGCCATGTGCATCATGAACATTTTGGACCTAACAGCAGCTCCTAACTCCTGGAACACAGCTCCTCTACATATTTTGTGTTTTTCTTTCATGTTCCTAACACACCAGTCCAACTAATTAGCTCTTTATCAAGTGGGTGTGTTAGAGCAAGGAAAGCGCTTAAATGTGCAGGGAAGGGTGTTTTCAGGACGAAGGTTGGGAAACACTGTCAGAACCCATTAGAGAACTCTTTCTTCATAATTGACTTTGTAGACGTACAATCATTTCTGCAGCCATAACTAGGTGTGTATGTGAGCAGAATGGAGTATGTTCAATATTTCACATAGATTGTTGATTTTCTAAGTTGCAGACAAGTTCATAATCTCCACAGGGTTATATCCAACTGAGTTATGTCTGTATATAAACTGAGTCATGCAACTGTACGCTTGAAGTTTTACAAAGCAAAACTTTACTTTTTTTAAGGAAACAATATTTTGATGCAGAAACTTGTGTCCGTAGCTGACATCATAGGAGAATATCTGACTTGATGAAGGATGCATGCTTGCAGCCCTAGTTAGCGTTGGGGTACAGAGGGTCCAGATGGCATGGCTCTGGCAGAGAGACAGAGAAAGACTGAGAGAGAGAGAGAGAGAGAGAGAGACAGAGAGACAGAAAGATAGAGGGGAGCAGTGTCAGATTTGGCCATGTGGGCGATGAATCTCAATCCCACGCCTGTGGCAGATTTACATTTAAAGTAGTTTTTTGTGCACGCACCACTTCCTGATGAGCGTCCCGCCAGCCGATCGCCTGCTTATCTGCAAATCATCGAGCGCCTGTGTGCACATGACGCGGCTTGCAGAAGCAGACAGCGGGGAGAAATAGAGACGCTGCACCGGGACGGAGGCATAATTATAACAGAGGTAAAAGCTCATTGGCCCCCTCCGACAGCAGGGCGTGCACATAAGCGTTTGTAGCTGTGTGTCGGAGTGTGACTGGATGTGGGGCAGCAACTTTGTGATTCTCTTTTATCCATTGCTCCAATTGAACATTAAGCCTTTTGTAAAGGAACTATTCCTATGGTGTGATACCTATGTTATGTACAACAAAATAATGGAAACCAGTCATTTCTGTACATGTATAAATGAATAAATAATAACAGTTAGGGCTATCAAAGTTATCACATTTTCCTAGTTTGACCCTGCTAGCATTCCAGGGTAGTCCAGGCTGAAGCCCAGCTGCTCACACGCCGTATGTTATGATAGAATCCATGACTCTAGCCTTCTCAGTCAAATACGGCTTTTTGGGCTGGATAATTTTACCCTATATGAGTCATGTGAAGTCACCACATTTGAAACTCTGATGCATTTTAAATGCTAACACAAAGTCACCGGACAGTTCATTGTGCTTGGAGGAGCCCTTGCATGACTAATCTCGCAAAGTTCCAATGATAAAGCCAAAGCTTAGGTAATGCCCCTTAAAGTGCTTGCAGGAGACCTGTGGATAAAGAGGCTGCAAGCACAGAGGAGTTGGAACTATTGACTGTATATATATTTATGATATTCACAATCATTGAATGGAATATGAAGCCACTGTTGCTCTGTCTGGATGTGGATGAATTGTAAACTATGTCCACTCTGTCAAAATCATGTCATTTACATGCTCAGATTCGAACAAACCCTGCATTTACATGATGAAAATTATGTTTTTGAAAAGTTATACACAAGCCTATTTTGTCCCCTCATATGCTCTGTTTTATAAATAGAAAAATCCTGAGAGTCAAGAATGACAATTGGGAAAAATTGTAATTTATAGAACAGAATAGTCGACTAATGCAATTAAACACAATTCATTATTTGAATCATTTGACAGCCCTGTTAATAATCAAAATAATTATGCATTATTGTTTTTATTTTATGGCTTCTGGGTAAATTTGTATATTCATCGTTGTTCCAAAAATGATTCTGAATCATACAAAAGCATGTTAAATCAAATTAGGGTGATATTTCAGATTTCACAGTGGACTGAATAATTTCCTAAATGAACAGAATCATTGTAATTGTTTGAAGAACAAGCGCCTTGCCCTTTGTGTTTGAGTCGAGGCTGAGCGAGAGTCAGGCTGTGTCTGAGCTCGGAGAGGAATATCGCAGTGTGACATGTGGGTTTGGAATGAGTGAGCTGTTGGCATTGGTATGTCAAAGCAGCTGATATAGTTGGTACGCATCAGTGCATCAGTGCACGTATGTGTGTGAGTCTGTGTGTGTTTGGGTGGGGGTCTGAAATACAGCATCTAACAGGAATAGTGAGTAATTGATAATAGCACCCTCTCTGTAGCTACTAGCTCACCTCCTTGAGCTTCTAAAGACTCGTCTGCTCTCCTCACCAGCCTCCCAGCTTGATCTCCGTCCATCTCTCTCCCTCTCTCTCCCTCTCTCTCTCTCCCTGTCTCTCTCTCCCTCCCTCTCTCTCTCCCTCTCTCTCTCCCTGTCTCTCTCTCTCCCTCTCTCTCTCTCTCCCTCTCTCTCTCCCTCTATCTCTCTCTCTCTCTCTCTCTCTCTCTCTCTCTCGCTAGGTGATAGGCCGTAGCT
>JBBIGA010101428.1:2500-10944 GCA_037576975.1 Alestes dentex | reverse complement strand
GTGTGTGTGTGTGTGTGTGTGTGTGTGTGTGTGTGTGTGTGTGTGTGTGTGTGTGTGTGTGTGTGTGTGTTGGTAAAATGGCATAAGGCATAAACAAGGGTGCCATATTTCCTCTGATGGTGTTGGATGATGCTGTGAACAGAAGGGGCAGCGTATGCTGTGTCATTTCTCTTCTCTTTTCTTCTCTTCTCCTCTCTTCTCTTCTCTTCTCTTCTCTTCTCTTCTGGTCTATTCTGTTGTTTTCTACCTTTTTACACACTCTTTCACGTGCTCACACACAGACACACAATCATCATCATCATCATCATCATCATCATCATCATCATCATTTTGATCTGTGTGTTAAATTAATCACCTCTCTACATTCTCACACTTGTGGTGTGTTTACGTGTAGGTGTGTGTATGTACGAGACTGCTGCACAGAAGTTATCTGCTGTGAGTGTATGTTTGTTTCTGTGTGTGCGGGGGGGAATGGGGGGCAGCTTTATTTGCTCTTCAGTTTGAGTAGAGTGCAGCTGCCACCTCGGCATGAGCTGATCTGGGTTAATAATAGCCAAAGCCTTCTGTCTTTTGGTCATATATTACCACTATTCACCCACACACTCACACACAAAAACACACGCATGCTGGAGCTGCACTGTATATTGTTCTCTTTGTGCCGCATTAATCAATATTTTGCTAACAGACACCATGAGTGAATTTCAGTGAATTATTCTGTAGAAAATACAACGAAATCAGCTGTTACAGCTTATGAGCCTATGCGTATGCAGCAAGAAACCCATTGTGTGCTAAGAGCGCACTGATCAGTCTCATATGCTCCTAATGAGTGTTTTCAGGAAAAAAAAAAAAAAAAAACAGCCAGGCTCGCGGTCTCAGAAGCGTGCAGTTGACGTGTTTGCAGCTCTATTCTGAACCACATCACAAATATTTTCACAGATTTGTTTTCTCTTGTTGGAATATGTAGTAGTGTTATTCCTGTTTAGGGTTGATTATAATAATATTCAATGAAATATGTGCTCATTTTTGGTCAGAATCAAATTCTTGGTCAGTATTTAAACAGGAAAAAGTAGCTCATTTAATTGTATGTTATTGTCCATGTTCCACTACACATGTTTACGTAGCTCCACAGTCACACGTGTATTCAGTATGTTGAACAATTTTCATGTTTACAAAATAATCCAATCTGATCAAGTTTGAGATTTAATTATGCAATTAACTGTTTCCTAAAAAAAATTGTTGAGTCATTGTGAGGCCAGCATTTTACAATGCTAATGCATTTAATTTGTTTATATTATTATATATTAAAATAACTAATAAGGCCACATTACTCAGTCAGTGTTGTTAACTGTAGTGCATAAATTTCGTGAATTCATAGATTGAGCCTTTGATGGAGTCTCACTATGGAAAAAAAAGAATTTTTTGTGGTTAGGACGACACTGAAGGTCAAAGAGGGCCAGCTCTGACCACACATCGTCTTTAGCCAAGTATAGCAGCACATTGGGGAATCACCCTTTCCACTCAGATTGAAAGAATGATGCACTCTTTCAGCCCTTCCTCTACTTCGTCTCTGTTTGGGTGTTGCTCTCTTGTGGTTTCATGTTTTGCTTTAAAAAGTTTAAAATTGTTTAAAATGTTGAGTGCATGTGGTCACAGCAGTTCAGAGTCCCACTAAAGTGTAAAACGAGTGTAAGTACGTGGAACTGTAGATAAGCACTGCATTTTCTTTTCCCTTACTACACAGATATGCCTTTTGACATTAAAGTGTTGAATTTCAGTTCTGTGAGATTCCTTTATACGAGAGGCAAAGCAGGGGATATTGGTACATTTAATATGCTTACTATTTGACTTAACACTTTTTGGAATAAAGTGCACATATTCATATAAGTTTGAATCTCTTTTAGAAATGTTTAACTTACTTGAATTGTCTTGGTCTTAATCTCAACGTGGCATCTTTTCAGGGCATGCAGTCTCTACTCTGACCACACATCGTGATGCAGACTTGCTCTTTTCCACCAGCCTATCTTGTCCTCTCTGTGTTGGAAAGTCCATGAAGCATCTTGTTCCAGCCTTACCCTCTGTAGTAGCTCATCAAGTGAGTCGAATTAATAAGACCACTCAGCAGCCATTGGCCAGGGAAAAAGCTAGAACATGGAAGGAAAGTCTGGGCCATGGGCTGAACGCAGGTTGTTAAACAACAAAACAAGTGGTGTCCTCCTTCAATGCCTCTCCGCTTTGATGGTAGAGTGGTGAGGTCATAGCAGATCAGAGCCCGGGCCCTGTGGTCTGTCCAGTCTACCTCGGAAGTGACTTTCAGTTGCTGAGACATTAGAATTGAGATTTCTCTTTCCAGAAAACTCTGATCCAGAATGAATCTGCTTGTCTTTGCTGCAGTTGAAGTCTGAGTGAAACCTTTATTTGGATATACTATTTTACATGCCTTGTGGTTTCATATGTAAGTGTAAGGACTTCCAGCTATGCAGACCACAACAAATTTACATGAAGGCACTTTTGAATGTGAGCAAATGGACTGGTTCTGTTGCAGAGAGGCTTACGGGTAAACTTAAAGTAGCATGAACCAAAAGACTGCGAAGTACAAATGAGTTTGACTATACTCATTGATTCCGTTGCCTTTGGAGTGCTTTTATGATTTAAGAATCTTTATTTTAAGAGTAGGAACATTACACTGCCTCAATTTGAGAGAGACAGTAAGTAATTGTCATAGTAAACACATTGTTAGCAGTTTTTGTGAATTCATACTGCTGTTACAATTGGCCGTGGGCTCGAATCCCAGGACTGCTAGTGGCACCCCTGAGGTACCTTTGAGCAAGGTACCATCCCCACACACTGTTACCCAGGCACTGTCACTGGCTACCCACTTCTTCACTTGGTGAATGGGTTAAATGCAGAGAAAGAATTTCATGCGCTGTGTGCTGTGGTGTGTTCACACGTGACAAGTGGCCACTTTACACTTTACACATGATTTGCTTTCTAGGATTTAACACCACAGTTTGATCATTTTTGTATCTATATTTAGATACAAATTATATTGAGTTTTGGTGATTCTGTGTGGTCACCATTATTTATTTATTTAAGTAGTATTAGCTTTAAAATGTTGGTTTAACATATTTAGTAGTTTTAGACAGATACAGCCTCACTACTTTACACACCGTATTGCACTAACCATCAAATTCTTGACATAAGACTCCTATAAGATCAGTTATAATCAGTATATGATTGGGTATAAAGTATATAAGTATTTATTGCCCTCCTGGCTAATTTATTTTGTCCCCTTGCCTAATTATTCCTGCCGTTGGGCCTGGGCACTTCTGTGGGACTGACTGTGCTTGCTGAGGTGGTAAGGAAAGGTTATAGGTTGCTAATAAGATGACTAAAGTAAAGAAGTAGCGATTCACCTTCTGGACAATCCGCTGGTGAATCACTGGGCGGCTTAGAACACATCTGTATCCCACACCCATGAGAGACCCCAGACTGGGTTTCTGTTTCTCATTCTTTCTCTCTCTTTCTCTTTCTGCACCACTTTAGAAGGGATTAGAAACATAGACATTGGCCTTCATTCAACATACTCAGAGAACATGGTATTTTAAAATGATATTACTCTGATATTCTTTCTCTTGTTTTTTTTTTTAAATTCATTTCTCCTTTAACTGCATCTCATGGATGGTGTGCTTGTCTTTAGGTATTCGTAACTAAAGGTTGTTATCAAACAGTGTGTTGGGCTCAAATGGCTCAAAATGACATTTTTTAAATTCATTTAAATAATATTTTTAGTGTATTCTACAGCAGACATGTATCTTTAAAAATCTTTCTAAATAATACATATAAATAAATACTTACTAAGTTAACAGTATGGAATACTGCTGTCACCATCAGTTTAATTAGTAATTCAGTTAACAGTATGGAATACTGTTGTCACCATCAGTTTAATTAGTAATTCAGTAATCAAACAATTATTTTAATGGTAATTACATAAATGCAAATTATACATAAGAATTTGACTTCTTATGTATGACATCTGCTAAAAGCAATGGGGTCCTACAAGTGTGCGTTTCCTCTTTTATTTATTTTTTATAATATCCTTATAGCTGAACCCTAAACAGAATGTCCAGAGGCTCAAACATGGCTTTATACTGACCTGCAAATTGCACAGTAATTCATCAAGAGCATGTATTTTAATAGATGAATTATTTATGACAGGCCTACCATGGCTAAAACAAAGATGGATCAACAAAGACACTTTTATATACACTAGGCATTTTCTATGGGCAGCTGGTGGCCTAGTGGTTAGGGAGTTGCCCCTGCAATCAATTGGAAGGTTGTGGGTTTGAATCCCAGGAATGCCAGTGGTACCACTGAGGTGCTCTTGAGCGATGCCCCCTGCTTCACTTGGTGAATGGGTGAAATACAGAGACTGAATTTCACATTGTTCACACTGTGTGCTGTGATGTGTTCACACATGACTGTAAGGGCTACTTTTCTTACTTACTTCACTTAATCTACCACAGTTCACTTGCGATTCCTAGTGGACACTGAAGATCACAGCATTAGGTGAAAGGAACCAGTATCTAAGCAGCAGGCTGAGGAATATTTGCTAATATTAATGGTGGCAGTTAAGCCATTATAAATTAAACTCTCATAGTTATGGGTGGATGTTGTGATATTTCTCTTTAACATCATATCTTGCTTTGTTTAATAAAAAGTGAGTTTATTTGCCTGTTATTACCTGTTTACTTTTGACTTGTAGTACAGTGAACACCAAATCGGATTCAGTCTTGTTTTAGATGTGACTCATCAGGCAACATGTCTAACAACCCTAGCCCTGCCATCTCAGTTCTCTCACCATAAAAAAGATGAAACAACTCTGTCGAGTTAAAAACAGGCTAAAAATGCCCTAACACATTCCCTACCTGCTACTTATCATCTCAGAGCAAAAACAGGCTACTGCAGTCGAGGATCGTGTGTGCTCAAGCATCTCATGTGGCTGGTAAATGCTGATTCAGGGGGCTGATTAGCATTTTCAATTCATTTATTGATTGCACATTTAGTTTATTGACATTTGTAATGCTGTTTAGTAAGCAAAATTCACTTCTTTTCAGCACAGTATGAAAAAAGTATAATATTTTTGTCGTTTTACTAGTGGACTAACACTTAAATAATATGACAAAAATTTTCAATGCAAGAATTAAAAATGTAATAAACAAGAGTTTTCTAAAACATACCTTTTTACTGAAATGACTAATATTAAATGAAACTTCCCTACAGAGAGAGCCTTCTGCCCCTGCAGCAGAGGAGAAAAGGTTAGCATAGCATTATTGGTAACCTATGGGGTCATAAATTCCCCCTTTTTTAACGCACCAGACTGACTGGGGTCACATATTGTTCATAAAGTCCTAAAGCAGCTCTCTGAGTGGTCAGTCGAAGCATCACTCAGCCAGTGCAAAAAAATGCTGTCGCCTCCTTTTCTGCTGATACACTTTCAGATCAGCAGGGGCTTCGTGTTTACCTGTTCGTTATCGCCTGCTACAGGTTTCATTCTGCAGCACTTCTAATACCGGGAGTTGAATGTATATGAGGCGCAGGCTGTATTAGTGTGTGTATTTGCAAATAAGGGGTGTCCCCCTGAAGTCCTCTAAAGAGGATCCCCTCTTTCTGAGAGTGAGTTAGACCGTGTGGCACCTGCAAGCGACGATCTAGATGAATCATGCTTTCTTACATGTGGGGAAAAAGAACGCTGAAATGTTTTCTGAAATCCTTCAACACAGCGGTACAGCAATGGCTTCCCGTATTCGACTGAGTCATTCAAAATTGTGAGATTAGCAAGCAAGCCGTGTCTGTCTGCACACTGTAATACATGTTTAAATTGCTACACTTGCACTGTGTCCAGTCTGACTTACATTGTCTCTCTTTAAGTAAGTAGAGATAAAATAGTTGTGTTACTCACTGTGTACTAATGCTTATGGGTAGCGTCGCTATCAGATGTAAAACCATCTCCAAAATGGTACATTTACGAGAGCAGGGAAAACGTTGTTAACTTTTAATGGAAATGAATGGCATTTTGTACCATTTATAAAAGTATTTTATGAGATGTGCACACTATAAAATTAGCAGTGGGCATTTTTCTAATTTTCTAACAATAAGAATGGAGGTTTTGTCCCATCACTGATGATATTTTGCAATACTCGGCTTCATGATCATCACTGATCCTTGGTATGAAGAGCAGATTGGACATAAATTATGGATAGTCTTAGTAGATAGTCTTGCCTGGCTAGTAATATTGAAAAGCTAGGTGTCTCCAAGCTTAACGGACAGTGTATCTACAGTAAAGTTGTGTATGTACAGTAATGGATGTCATTACTGTGGGGACAAAACCTTGTGTTTGCATTTTGTCTTTTAAGATAATTTGAAAACACCAGCCATCCTTAACACATTGTTAATGTCAGATTGACTGGATCCACAGAAATGGTCTAAAAAGATAGAAAAGCCAGTATTTTGGGGATAAGAGGTTTTGCACAGATAGTGGTATGTTTCTCAGGTGAGGCTGAGAATAATTGTTATTCTTTGTTTGAGGGCACCGCATCTAATCAAATCGAACATCTAATCTCTTCTACAGCCTTTGACCTTTTTTTTTGTATAGGTGAATGATGCAAGAGTTGAGCACCGCTAGTGTAGTGAGAGTTTCTGAGGCTTAAGATTACATTTCAGAAACATTAGGTGGGTGGAAAAATGAAGTCATGGAAATATTTTGTATTAAACATTACATGATGATCCGAGTAACATGTGAATGTACTGGATGCCCGCATGATAACTCACAAGCCTGCATGGACTGAGCGTCAGTAAAGAAGGCAAGACTTTTCAATTTAAATAAAAGAACAAATCAAATCAGTCGGTTGAACAGAGTGGTTACTCTGGTCGTTTTTGTGCCTTCTGAAGACAGTTTGCCATAAAGGACAATGAATTGAGTGATGGCCTCATCTTGGCATCCAGCTTAAATTCATGAATGCATCGCGACCGTTATGTGTGTGTGTGTGTGTGTGTGTGTGTGTGTGTGTGTGTGTGTGTTTGGTTGATGTGGAAAAACTGAGAAAGAGCTTCTATGTTTATGTGGAAAGAGTCATTTTCATTATTAAAAAACCCGAATAAAAGTGAATGCAGTCCATTCTTGGCATTTCCAGAGCGACCCAGTTCCAAATACAGAAGCCTAGAAACTTGATCAGTAACTCACTCTAATGGGCTTTAACTAAATAATGGTCTGAACACGTCAAGTCAGTGTAAACATGAAATATTTCATCCTGTATATTGTCTGCAATATACTTACCTGGAATTGGGGTTCTTAATACTGAATAGTATTTGTAGATTGAAATCTAATGACTTCTCCTTTTACTGATGCCTAGTCCGTGAAAATCAGCAGTTAAACTGGCAGTGATTGATTGGGAATTTCAATGGTGATAGTTGATTTTATAATGTAATACTGGGCACAGTTAGAAACTAATAAACTAATCTGTTAATATGCACTTTTTATATGCACTGGTTACATGCATAGTATTGGTTTGTTAAGTAATGTTTAAAAATCTTGTCCACTGAAAAAATATGTAATTTAGCTGTGCATTAATTTATTATTGTTATTTTTAATGATGCAGTTGATGAAATAAGGATCAATAAATAATCAGTATATTATGATTGGATGGGGATTTAATTAAACAAATCCTCGCAAGGGTTGGATATTAATATTTCATTATTAACGGTTTTTTTTTAAACAACAAGTTGTTAAAGTTTGCCTGTAATAATCTTTCATGGGATTTGCTCAAACGTTGTGTTTTAGATGGCTGAAATAGTTTTTAACTATTAAGTCCTTTTCTTTTATATAGTCCTAGTAAAAGACTTCTTGTTTATCTCTTTACAATAAAATATTCAGGAGTGTTTGAACATTTTTGTTGTTTTTACTTTGACACCGACAATATGAAATTCTTTTGATTTTCTTATTTTTGTTCTTACGTTGTTTTCTAAACACGCTATTGCTTCTTGCGTTCAGAACCCTGTGAATTCTAGAAGACCACTGCGTTCCCGTGCTTCTCTGTTCAGTGTGACAGCGCCCACTCTCGTCGTTCTGAAATCCTTTCCTGTGGTTTAAACCTCTCCTAGCCTCCCTCCCGCACAACTCCCACATCGCAGAAAGTGCTGAGTTGCCGCAGCTTGCAATCCTTTTGCTCTGGTAGTGAGAGTTGTGCGCTGCATTGTGTGTGTGTGCAGACATGCTGCTGCGGAGTGGGTTAGCGCGCAGCAGCACTCGTGGTATTGGCCCACTGCAGCAGGCCTGTACGTGTGAAGAGCGCGCATACCAGAGGAAGAAACACACGCCTACACGAACAGGATGATCTGAGGCAGCGGCCGGGCATTTTAAACATCACACTAACCTCTGCACTCACACA
>JBBIGA010101417.1:0-10944 GCA_037576975.1 Alestes dentex | reverse complement strand
AAAAATTATCAGACCACTGACAATGTATCTCCTAATTTCCAAATAAAAATATTGTTTTTAAAGCATACTTTTAAAGGAAATGACAAAACATCAAAATAAGAGAAATGATGCAGTGTTTACAGAACTTTCAAAGAAAACAAATCTCTTCTTCACTCAAACAAAATGGCAATAATTATCTTTGACATACGTCTAGTAGTGTTTTGCCATTCAACTGGTCACACTGCAAGAGGACAGTGTTGATTACAGCAGTGTTTTTATACTTTTTCTCATTAAATAAGATGTGATTCAGGTGATCACCAATCAGTATCTCAAAAAGCAGAATGAGGTGTTTGTGTAGGAATTTAAATGACACTGGCATGGAATGGTTGTCATACTCATAGAGATGCTGATTTAAAAACAAACTGCAGTGGTCTTGTTTTTCCAGAACTGTATTTATATAATATACATAGAGTATGTGTACATCTATGTGTATATCCATAAATGCATATGTATGCAAGTGAATGCATATCATGTATGTTTGTGTATGTATGTGTACCTTGATGCCCTCCTGTTGGCAGTGTAGCTGCAAGCTGCTGTTGTTTTCCGAGGCAGAGATATGCAAGTTAAAGGCAGGAGAACGCCGCTCCCTCTCCTATTGGCCAAACACAAAATTGGTCTAGAGATGATACTCATTCACCTTTAAGGCAGGGGTCACCAATCTTGCTCACAAAGAGCCAGTGTGGCCGCAGGTTTTCATGACAACTAAACAGGAGCACAGTGCACATCTAATCAGTTTTTCAAGGCTGAAATAAACCATTAAAGAAGTGTGTTTCAGCTTGAAATTAAAAGCTGACCCTTTGCAGATGTAACCCTGCTTTTTGTTACCTATCACAGTGTTGCTGTCTATATCGGTAAGAGCTCTTGGACAGCCAAAAGTTATTTTGCTAAAGAGGTCATATAATGAGACTCACATGTAACATTCCAGCAAGGGTCATAGTATATAATTCTACATTATTTAAAAAGATAGATAAGATAGAGAGAAAGAAAGATAGACAGATACAGAGCGAGAGACAGAGTGTGAGGGAGAGACAGATTGTTTCTTTTTCTGGAATGTTCTTGTTCTGTTGAATTAAAGGAATGGTTTTCTTAAAAAAAAACAAAAAAAACAACACAACTATCCACCAGGTCCCCAAGTCAGTCAGCCAAGACATCTTTGGTGTCCAAATTAAGTGTCTTTAGTTTTGCGCTGGAGCTACAATGCTAATGTTGCTTATAAACAGCTGTAAACACATGCCCAAAACATGCCCAGACATTTCAGAAAACCCCAGAGCTGGTATACACTCTGTGTTTATGACATTATTGGCCCAAAAAAACGACTGTAGATTTGCACTCCTAGTTCTGAGGATCTAGGAAAAAAACAGACCCTGTTGTCTAAGATGGCAGCCTGAAACGCTTGTACACATGGTTTTGCTCATTTTTGTTTAAGTCATACTGTGTCCTAAACCACACTCACAAGTCTGCACCTCCTTAGTGTAGAGCTGGATACTTTTTGAACAGGACGACAGACGTTTGGGTCCTGTTTACAGAAACAAATGTGGGTGACTTCTGACTTCTTGTGTTTGTAAGGAGCAATAATCTTGCAGGTCCAGTGCTAAACTAAAGGAGCTAAATTTGGACTCCAAAAAGGCTTGATATTGGCTACTTTTGTGTACATTTAATTTTCACCAAACCATTCCTTTCAAGGGGTTCATAGGAAAATGTACTTGACACCATTTCTGCTTATACTAAAGAAAATCAATCAGCCCAAAGATCCTGGGTGACACAGACTTCCTTGACTTTTTAGCAAACTTTGGACAAATAGCATATCTTGGCTGACTGACTATGTTTGGAGTAAAATTGAAACATTTTTGTGAACCAATCCTTTAAAAATGATGTGTGCAAAAACATGATCAGGGAAAACATCAGAAAAATGTGAATCCCACAAATGAAATGAAACGGGCACATTTCACAGCTTACACACGCATTCATCATGCACATAAGTGAACATGTGTAAACACACTGAAGTAAAATACATTTTTTACTATGGTATTATATTTCCCCATAGTAAAAGTGAAACGTGAACTTTAACATAAGTGCTTTCTCTCAAAATACACACATGCATGCACAGAAACACTCATACACACAAAACACGTGACCACGACATGCGGGAAGTGGAGTCAAAAAATGATGAGGAGCTCAATTCAGATCAATTTTATTCCAACTTATGTTCAACTGCTTAAAACAACATTCATTTAAATATACATCATTTAACATGTAAACAATCATTTAAGATGACAGAGATGAATATTTCAACTTAAAGAAAAAAAAGAGAAAAGGATGCAGTGCTGGTTTGAGCGCATGCTCATGAGTGTGTGTGGGAGTGTGTGTGTGTGTATGTATGTGTATATGAGTGTGTGGGTGTGTGCATATAGACATCTATGCGTTAAGTTTATGCAGGCAGCAGTTGGGGTTGGCTGCCCCGGGTGGTGGCCGTGGGAACAAGATGGAGTCTCTTACTTCCAGTTCGAGGATGCGGAACTCCAGCAGCTCATTCTGGTCTTGTGTGTCCCGCACCTCGGAACGCAAGCGTAGCTCACACTGCTCCAGTAACTCTATCTATCACATACATACGCACAAAGAAGACAGAAATTACAGTTATATTGCAGTAGTTATAAAAGGTATACATTTTCAAACTAAACCTCATCTGCGATATATGTCCCATGTAGATGATGATTTCCTTGTACTTAGAAAAGAACCCTAAATCACGCTGATTTCAAACACTCCTATTATATGAGTTGTCAGTTATACAGCTCAGTACATCTGTACCAGAAGCCATAACTCTGGGTGATTCTTTCAGTCCCACTTTGTATTAGTTCCTCTATTATCTGTGTAAGTACACATTAATAATGCATACAACAGTAACTGGAGCTATATTTTACTGCATTCAGAAATTAGATAAGAAGGTTGGTAAGACATTCTTACATGTTTGTCACATTCCGACACAGACATTGTTGGAGTCTGTAGTTTGTACTGTTTGTGTTTTTTCTAATTCTAATGTTGTATCATCACAAATGTCAAAGCTTTATTTGCAACAGCTGCACATTGACGCCTGCTATAAGTGAGTTTTAAGTCACCAGGTTTTCAGTTGTTTTCTAACTACAGGAAAACATGTTGAAATTATTTTCAGTTGTAATTGAACGTATACAGAGGCAGCAGATAGAGATCAGGCTAAAAAATCGCATAGGCTAAAAAAGTATTTCCTTTAGTGGTGTGTCAATGTCATGCTATTTATGCCCAGCAGTACCTTTTCTCTCAGTTCCTGATTGACCCTGAGGAGATTCTGCTTTTCTTCCACCCATTTTGAGTCCTGCATCACATGGACACACACACACACAAGCACACAAACATACATCACTAGGATTAACTACACACACACCCACTTGTAATAATAAGCTAACCATGAACACATCCATACTTGTTCACTCATGTACAAATGGAACCCATGGAACCATCTGTTAACACGGCGACACAGGCACACATATGCAGACAAGTACACACACACACACACACACACACACACACACACACACACACAAAAGATAAAATGAATTGAAGAGATCTAAATGTAAGGCAGTGGTCCAGCTTTATTGGGAAGCATAAAGAAAAGTCCATCACCATGTTTAACAAAAGAAGCACACAGGAGACAATCTGTTGACCAAGACACATGCAGAAAGTATTACATGCTTAGAAACAAGACGACCAATGACGAGCATGCATAAGTGAAGCGCACCAATTGGAAACATGCAGAAGTGGAATGGACCAATGGGAAACATGCACAGTACATTCTGGAAACATGCAGTGTACAGCTGACCAACTAAACCCAAAGCAGCACAGTAACATTTAAATAAAATGAGGTAAAATTGTATGTGCATTGTAAATTATCACTATGTTGTAACTGCGTAGGAGCTGCATAGGGCATTTTCTCTAATCATTTTGCCTGATTACATATTCGTGATCTGTGACAATAATGGTTCAGAGTCCAGTAACAGAAGGACTGTCACTATCACATCATTAGCACCCGCTCCTTTCTCTGGGCCTGGGTATTGGTGTAGTAAGGTTTGTGTGTGTTAAGACTGGACGGCTGAGCACGCGACATCACATGACTCTGTGGCACATCCGCTCTGCATAGCGCCAGCACACAAGCACGGCCGCCAGACAGGCAAGCAGCAAAGCCAATGAGAGCGGAGCCAGGGGCCTCTTCTCCCCGCCCCCTTTCTCCATTACCTGCCCCTTCTCGGCCAGGCTCCTCTCCAAGTCAGCGATCCGTGCCTGGCAGGCACTCAGCTCCGCCTGCAGCTGCTCCCGCGTCTGACGGACAGAGTACACAGCCAATCAGAGAGCCAGCCTAGGCTGGAGATAGACAGCTTCATTTGGGTCGTTTTTGCACTTAATAAGAAATCATCTACTTTAAAGTGCCTTTTTAACATCAGGGGTGTTTCCAGGGGTGTTTCCTCGCTGTTCTAGCTGAGGGCCACAAACTTGTTCGTTGTCAGTCGCAGCAAAACGAAGCTTTCTTCATGTAAGTACAATGTGGAGGAAAGTCTAAAAGGACGCTCCTTGAGAACATGTGAGCTCAAAATCACATCACAAAATTACTACATTTGTGTTTGTCAGCTTTAACCTTAAGACATCACTCATTTGTGGTGGAAAAATTGTCACAGTTGCAAATTCAAAACTGTCAATTAAAACCACATTGGTGTTTGTAAGTATATACTTATCGATACATATCACAGACATTTTCTTATTTAAATCTGTTCTCCTGGCAGAAAAAAAGAGACTCAAACCTGTTGATACAGAATGTAAATCGGTTGTAAATGTAATTTATCCCATAATTAACAATGCTATTAATAATGTAATTAAAGGAATCATTTTGGCAAAACATTCAATTTACACAATTTTTCATCTCACATGTAGTAACTCAGCCAAGACATGTTTGATGTCCATATTTTGTCTTCTTTTTTTAGTTTAGCACTGGAGCTATGAGCCTAACAATGCTAGGAAACACTAGAAAACTATAATAACACAAATATTTTACATGAACACATCCCCAAAATCCAACTCTTCAATAAGGTGGCATGGACTTGTCAGTGCGGTTTAGGGCTCAGCGTCACTTACTGTGTGTTATAAATATGAACAAAACTTAAGTTAGGGTAAGTTAGGGTCTGTTTTTGTAAACCACCTAAAAGTGGTTAGAATCAGTCTTGAATGACCATCATAAATAGAAGAAACTAACCCAAGATCAGATCTCCTTATTGTTGTCTGAAATGACTGTCTGTAGTGATGAAGATTTGCAGTGCATCTAGACAGTGCTACATTAAAGAAAAGCTGGATAAGCATAATCAGAGCTTTAGAGTAATATTTTTACAGAAGCAGTTGAGGTGACTACTGATTTTCGTTACTGTTAGTCATACTACCCTTGTAACGCTAGTGCTAAACTAGAGGAAAATTGTGGACAACAACCAAAATCTTGACTGGTCGACCATATCTGGGGTTAGATGTTTTACCAAACCATTCCTTTAAGTGACTATGTTTAATAGCTCAAATGATAATGATTATGATTCATCTGCAGTCCCACAACATGATACCCCTATCAGCACATCCAGCCTTCCACATGATGGTGTGCTTGTAAATTAGAGCACATAGTTAGGCTATGATTGATATATATATATATATATATAGAACATCTGATGAATGGCAACACAAAGAACTACAATAGCCAACTGCTGAACTGGGCAGGAAAGTCGTTCAGTGATTTGAATTAAGAGTAGTGACAAATGGACCAAAACACAGCAGAACCAAAAGCCAGCATGCTTGGACGTGCAGCATGAGGAATGCTTGGCAAAAACATCTTTTGTGCGAGTGGCCACATGGCAGTGGGATGTTAGAGAGAGAGTGTATGTCTGTATGTGTCTGTGTGTGTGTGTGTGAGAGAGAGAGAGAGAGAGAGAAAGAGAAGGAGAGGGGGAGGGAGAGGGGGGAGAGAGAGAGAGAGAGAGAGAGAGAGAGAGAGAGAGAGAGGTTCATACCCTGCAGTGTCTCTCAGGATCCAGGGGCCCTGTGGTTTCCTGGAGAAGAGCGTAGGCTCGTTGCAGTGCCTGGTACTCTCGGGTCAGCTGCCGAAAACGAAGCTCTGCCTCCTCCCGAGAGAAGACCTGACAGCACAGGGGAGTATACACGCATCATTAGATCACACAATCCTGACTACAGATACCTTGCATCTGTATACCTGTGCAAAACATTTCATGTTTGCAATCAGTGGCATCAGCACTATAAAAAAAAACTTCAGAATGACGAACAGCGTTCCAGAACAAATTTTACAGGCTTTCAATACTTGCTGGTAATTCAATAAGTACTTGAATATACCTACATATCTGAAATAATGCATTAAATAGTAACCTCTCATCATACTGTGCACTGAGCATTTTTCTTGTCGTCTAATTATTCAAAGAGCACGTTCTCCAGTTCTCCAGTTCTTTTTTAGCTTTATTGGGTATGAGAAAAGTGGTTCTGTTTTTTCCCTCACACTCTGAGGCAAGGTGATATGAATGCCTAAAGTAAACCAGATATCCTTTATTTATTTGTTTAATGATATACTGTAAAAATGTGTCAAAACATTATTTGTCATTTACCAACTTTTCAAAGTATCTGAATTATTAAATAAAAAAAACTAAAAAAAAAAATTCTGCTGTTTAGCATGTAGTCTGAAAAGTATATCGAATCATATGTTAGTGTGGTTAAAACACATGAACAAAAATGATCAACATGACAAATTAATTGCAAACTGCTATATAATGTACGTGTACATAATGTATATATAATATAACAATATAAAATATGTAAGGTGTGTATAATGTAAGTATTATAACTGACAGCTTATGTGTTAGCTGTACATCAGGAAAATGACAAGGAATAGAAGTCCGTAAAAATTTTGTAAAGTGTATGTGTATATAACAATTTTCTGTCTTACATCATCAAGCTCCTCCTCTGGTGTGGCAGGTGTGTGGTCTGTGTTGTATGATGTCAGAGAGGATGTTTCAGAATCAATGGACTCCTCATCAAATCCAAAATATGTCTCCACAACATGCCTCTGAGGGAGAGAGAGAGAGAAAGAGACAGAAAGAGAGAAACATGAAATCAGTCTATATACAAGTGTGCAGATCTTTTTAGCTAAACTGAAAAACAAAAGACTCCATGATAGACTGTATTTGCTATTATAGAGGGTTTTTTTTTTTTTATCAGTACTGTCATAGGTAGTAACAGACAATTCTTGTTGGCACACTTTAAGGCTCCAAAAAAAATGGATCATTTTGAAAAGGTTTTGGCCTAAATTTTTTAAAAAACTAGAGACCTACACACAGGTAAAACAGTACTCAAAGAAAAACAATCTTTCTTGAGTTTTACCATTATCAATAACACATTTAAAACCAAGAAGAGTTTCGATATTGAATAAATTATACGTTTTGTTGCAGACCCTGCAACCCCTGGTTCCTGTCACTATCTCTGTAAAAGAGCTGGTAAGTTTCTCCACATTGAACCATTTCACACAATTTGGTAAATGGTTTCATTTACACTTAAAATGTAAATGCATTTAAATACATATTTAAATACTGCTGGAGTTTGTAATTGTCTCCTTTAGGAATACAGTTGAGGGTCCAAGAAGAACACATAAAGCACTGGAAAGTTGCTGAGTGAGCAACTATAAATGAAAACATGTCAGATCAAATAAGTTTCCTCTATAACAGGGAAAGTGCAGGTATGTCAAATTCTAGACTGTCCTTTAACTTTAAATGCACTCGTTAACTGTTTCATCCCTGTGGTTACTTAATAGCTCATTAAATATCACTTGTCTGGTGATCCAAGTTAAAATAGCCTACATATTAGTAATCATGAAAAACATGTTTACATTTACAGACAATACGTCCACAACCTGCAGCTAAATAGTTCTGGCAGGAAGTAGATGATCCTTGTTACTATTTTGTCCAGTTACGACAAAAGTTGAAGGACTGATTTATTAGCTGATTTTCAGCTAGGACATAAATAAATGCCAATTAATCCATAGCCATTACTGCCGCTACATGCCAATTATTCTTGATATAACAATTATTATATATATTGATATAACAATTCTTATATCGTTCTTGCTTGGGTAATTATTTACCAAAACTGTTGAATGCTCTGATGAACAGTGTATGAGGAAGATAGCACAGTGAAAATGCTTCCACCCTGAATGTCGGAAACTAGAATCCCTGGCCCAGGCCAAGTCAAGTAGGTGTTTGTCATTTCAACACAGTACACAGTGAAATTAATTGACCTTCCTCTAGGACCACGGTGTGACATAAAGAACAATACAGAACTACTAGTCTGAAGGTCAATAATTATTAAAGGGTGGAGTTTGGTTTGAACTCATGATTATAGCTTCTGATTATTTTCACCAGTTACGTTCACCAAGTGCCAATTATTACATAGAGGCCCTATAAAATGCAAAAGTATTAAAAAAAAGTCAATTCAAGTTAAGTGAGCATTTGGCAGATTTAACGTTGCTCAAATGTTTTGTAATTTTAAAAGTATAAACATGTAGGTATCAAACACCTTTTCACATCAATTAGATACTAAGTGGCTCTATCATCTCGGCGTTGGTCTAGAAACACTAGAAACAGTCTAGAGTTTCCAAGTCAACAATAAACAAAAAGTTGAGTTAAGTGCTCAGCCAGCAAGCAGAAGGTTATTGGTTCCTGGTTTACTTGTACATCCACTCTGTATATATATACACATATACTCTTTGTGTACATACATATCACGATTAGTCTACATTTAGTTTACATGTAGTCTACATATACATATATGTATATATTTTATAATATAGATGTCCATATTTTATACTTCTAATTTTTGCTGCTCCTAACTTTGTACTGTCCACTTTCTGCCCTTACAAAAGCAAATTTCCCACTTGTGGGACTAATAAAGGTTTATCTTATCTTATCTTGTCTTATCTTATTTTATGTTAATAAGAAATCACATGTTAGGAGGAAATGTCAAAGCCAATCCTATAACGATACTGGGTTAGAAGGACAGGACTGGGTTAGAAGGACAACTAAAAACAAAGAGACGGAAAGAGAGAAACATGAAATCAGTCTATATACAAGTGTGCAGATCTTTTTAGCTAAACTGAAAAACAAAAGACTCCATGATAGACTGTATTTGCTATTATAGAGGGTTTTTTTTTTTTTATCAGTACTGTCATAGGTAGTAACAGACAATTCTTGTTGGCACACTTTAAGGCTCCAAAAAAAAATGGATCATTTTGAAAAGGTTTTGGCCTAAATTATTTTTAAAAACTAGAGACTCAGTGGTTTTGTTTAAATTTTTACAATTCAGGAGTCCCTGGACAATTCAGGAGTCCCCTACTGTCCCTACCCAATTCCATGCCCTTGGTTTCACATACAAATCCAAACTTACTCAGCTGTTAATGCTGGGCTGTGTTATTCTCGGACCCCTATAATTGTTGTGGGCAGCTACATTTATCAGTATTTTTTAACAGAACACTGGAACCTGTTCCAATTTCTAATATCACACATCATTTTTATTAAATAAAATTAACCGCATTAGTATCTATATTTAGAAATGAATAGTAATATGCATATCACAATACTCTTTGGATCATCAAACTGCAAATAACTTAGAGGTCATACATCAATAAAATCTGACCCCAGTGCCCCTCTCAGCAGACTGAGGCCATGTATTCTTACCATCATGCTTGTAGGTCATCTCCTGACAGCCAGAGAAATACAGGCACACCAGCGCACACAAGCAGATGAAAGACGAGAAGTAGAGGACCAGTAGGAAATACTCAGTCATGACTGTGTGCGTGTGTGTGTGTGTGTGTGTGTGTGTGTGTGTGTTTGCTCAGTTCCGTTTCGTATTCCTTGGTCAATTCTTCAGATAATACCAAAAGTTCATCATAAAGTGTGTGATGTCTTTCTGGCCTTCACCATTTGTAAACTCTCAATAAAGGAAGTGTATGCCTCTACGCAGATTTGTGTGCATGTGTGAGTGTATGCATTAGTCTGTTTTGGTGATGTCAGATGTTCCTCCTGTTTCTCTTTTGCAGTCCTCTGACTTCTCCTCCTTAGCAACAGCCAAGGCTGAACAATCAAGCCCCACCCAGTGCTACCCCGAGAAACACACACACGCACACACACACATACGCCCCTCACACATTCAGTTAATTTTATTTAACACGATCTTGCAAAAAAACCTTTTACTCTAGATTTCTACTTGCTTTTATCTTGCTTTTATATATACGTGTGTGTGTGTGTGTGTGTGTGTGTGTGTGTGTGTTTAATTATTTTCTCCCTACTTCCTTAACGTTATATTGTCTTACAAGACACTAAATAAGACTTCACAAAAGAAATGGAGACAAAAAGTCTAAGATAAAGAAAAAGAGACAAAGAGAAAGAAAAAAAACAATGAAAGAAAAAGAGAGAAAGTGAGAAAAAGAGAAGTAAAGACAGAGAGACGAGAGAGAAAGGGAAAGAATGAGAGACAGGGAGAGAAAGGAAGCAAGCGATAGAATCAGTGAGGCAGAAAGACAGTGAGTGATATTGGGGAAAGTTTTCCTTAGAGTTCTCAAGAGACTAATTAAAGGCCAGGTAGACCGCTCCCTCTTTTCTCTGCATTATACACACACGCACACTCATCCCTCAAAGGAGACAGTTGCTAAGCTACAGAACATTGAATGCGCACACACAAGCATACACACAGAGTGCACACACAAGCATACACACAGAGTGCACACACAAGCATACACACAGAGTGCACACACAAGCATACACACAGAGTGCACACACAAGCATACACACAGAGTGC